>JAJIBD010006425.1:0-93450 GCA_021461705.1 Cryptotis parvus | reverse complement strand
CGGAGTTGAGGTGGACGGAGGTGAGGTGGCAGCAGTGAGGTAACAAGTGAGGTGATGGAGACGAGGTGAGGCTCAGATACAATGAGGCAGGCAGGAAATGTCTTCCTGGTTAGACAGTAGCAGCAGCCAATGTTGAAACACTCAGGCTCAATTTAAAACAGGGACATTGAAAGCTTTTGCTCTCCCACTGTGAAGATGGAAGGCAAGCAAGGAACCACCACGCCTATACCTGGGAGGGCCTCCAGAAGACCAAGAAACTCTGTCTTCTGGGGAAGCCCACAGCTGACCACCACCCACACTACATATATCCTGAAAGACAGAAACAGCCTAAAAATGGAAGCCAGAGTGTGTCACCCCACTGCCACCAGTGACAAGGACAGAAGCATGTGGGTACAACAACAGAAGTGCCCAGGACACAAGACCAAGGGAGAAGGTTGGGAGCGGCACAGAGCAGAGGACAGGAGCCCCAGGAAAGCCGGGGCCACCCCGCATGCCTACTCCAACTCCCCACTGCCACCCTCCCTGGCCCCACCAGTGTTCACCACCACCCGCTCCCCACCCAGACCAGGCCCTCCTCTGTCATTCATGACCTGGAGAAACAAAACAGGCACCAGCCACCTCCAGCCACCATGAGGATGTCCAAGGTGCCACAATGCCCCACACAGTCCCCTCTGCCAGGCTGGATACAGTAGCTCCCAGCGGTGACACAGCCAACAGCTCCCAGAACTTCTCTTGGTCTGGATACAGGCTGAATAATACCTGTAACGACCACACATTTCCTGTCAGATGTGTGCAGAGAGAGCAACAGAATCTTCAATTCTAGGTCAGCTGGACGGTTGGGCACAGGGCCTGATGCTGAAGTGTCGCAGCACCTGACAATCATCTGAGTAGTTCTGCTCGATGCTGACACAATTTCCATTCACTAGACAAGCACAACAAATGGGCTTTCCTGTTGTTTGCCAACGTGAAAGGCTGACTACTGAGGAATACGTTACTTTCCTGAGGAAGTCGTAGCTTTCCTGAGGAAATCATAACTTTCCTGAGGAAATCATAACTTTCCTGAGGAAGCCATAACTTTCCTGAGGAAGTCATAACTTTCCTAAGGAAATCATAACTTTCCTGAGGAAGTTGTAACTTTCCTGAGGAAGTCATAACTTTCCTGAGGAAGCCATAACTTTCCTGAGGAAGTCATAACTTTCCTGAGGAAGTCATAATTTCCTCAGCAATAGGAAGGAATAACCCACTCCAGGGCTGTAGTGGATGTTTGTGAAACATGCACGCTCCTTACACGCTACAGAGAGCACCCAGCATGAGGGAGGTGACAGAGCAAACTCCACTTTCATCCTGGCCTTGTCTTCAAGGACCAAATCCGGTTCCAGAAGACTAAACACTCGACACAGCTGTCTGGGGACCAGGGAACACTGCTCGCCCCAAATTCCTGGAACATCACAGGGCACCCAGAAGACCGCAAGAAGCATTCGGTTTCATAATCGCGTTGACTGAAGCGGGAGGGCTGAGAGCCAAGAAAGTCAAACTGTGACTCCAGAGTTCATTGGTGTTTGTCATGCACCAGTTTCATGCACCTTGTTCTCAGATGTGTGTGTGTTTGTGTGTAGTGTGGGGGGCACACCCAAGCATTGTTTGGTGTTTGTGCACTCGCATGAACACACAAACACATGTCCACTTACGTACACACACATGTCCGCTAGGGCTCTCACGCCCAGGTGTGTTAGATATGGGTGTCACCCACGTGAGCACGCACCCACTCATTTGTGAAGTGGACAGCGAGTGTGTGGCCATGATGAGGGGTCAGTGGGCACCCTCACGTCCCCTCCAGAGTCCTGGCACTGCAGCTTCTGGGGTACACAGCTGTCAGACCCCGGCAGTCCGCAGAAGGACAGACACCAGCTCCCCACCTCCCAACGCCGTGACTCAGCTGGGTGCAGGTCCCCAACTCAGAGAAGCACAAACCCCAGAATCACCCCTGAGGACACCTTGATGGCTGACGGGGCCCACCACAGACACATCTCTAACACTAAAATTTGCCGAGTCCCTTGAGATTGGAAAGTGTGACCCAGGGTGATAAGCAAGAGCGCGAGGGAGAAGAGACGGGACAGCAGGACTCTGCTGGGGGCCTCAGGGAAGGCACAGGAGAGTCTTCCTGCCCCCACACCCTACATCACCCCAAAGAAAGGACCCTCTGTACCTCCAACCCCGCCCCAGCCCGAGGCACCCCCGCTGACGGCAGAAACATGGGCCAGAGGTACTCACAGAACACGCAGCCACAAAGGCAAACAGGCTGATGACCCTGAGCCGCTGCAAACAGCACCTGCAAGGAGGACACGAGTGACCCGGCCCGGCCCACAGCTGGTCTCAGGCGGGCGGAAGCGGGCACAGCTCTGCCTGCAGCCGAGTCTGGATTCTTTTGCTTTTTAATTTCTGGAAGAACTGTGAGCCACCAAGTTACTGACAGCTTAGTTTTAGGCATGTGATCTTTCAACACCAACCCCCGGCCAGTGACGGGCAGGAGCACTAGTATAGAGGGGAGGCCTTGAACGTGGCTGACCAGGAGTTCAATCCCCGGCACCCCACCTGGTCCCTCAAGTCCACCAGGAGTGACCCCTGAGCAAGGTCAGGAGTAAGTCCTGAGTATCACTGGGTGAGACCCCCAAACCAAATCACTGTCACTGTCTTCCAATTCATCATCGATTTGCTCGAGCGGGCACCAGTAACATCTCCAAATGACCTGTCTCATGCAAGTAGAGCCCAAGGGCACCTGCTTGCTCCAGGAACATAAAGAGCCTCAAACCATTCCATCAGGTCATGGGAATGAGGTCTATAATTGTTACTGGTATTTGGCATATCAAATACGACACGGGTAGCTTGCCAGGCTCTGCCGTGTGGGTAGCATACTCTTGTAGTCATCTCTAAATCCAGCATTTATTGGTGGATCTCGATGAGCCGGGCTATGATAGGCTGGTCTGCTGGGTGGAGTTCTGATGAGGGGAAGTCTGGATGTGGAAAATGGAGGCCCTCATGGAGTGGGGGAGTCGTCAAACCAAATAATAATAATAATAATAATAATAACAATCACTGTCACTATCACTGTCTTCCTGTTCATCATCGATTTGCTCGAGCAGGCACCAGTAACATCTCCATATGTCCTGTCTCATGCTAGTAGAGCCCAAGGACACCTGCTTGCTCCAGGAACATAAAGAGCCTCAAACCATTCCATCAGGTCATGGGAACAAGGTCTATAATTGTTACTGGTATTTGGCACATCAAATACGACACGGGTAGCTTGCCAGACTCTGCCGTGTGGGTAACATACTCTTGTAGTCATCTCTAAATCCAGCATTTATTGGTGGATCTCGATGAGCCAGGCTGTGATAGACTGGTCTGCTGGGTGGAGTTCTGATGAGGGGGAAGTCCGGATGTGGAAAATGGAGGCCCTCATGGAGTGGGGGGTCGTCAAACCAAATAATAATAATAATAATAATAACAATCACTGTCACTGTATCACTGTCTTCCCGTTCATCATCGATTTGCTCGAGCTGGCACCAGTAACTTCTCCATCTGTCCTGTCTCATGCTAGTAGAGCCCAAGGGCACCTGCTTGCTCCAGGAACATAAAGAGCCTCAAACCATTCCATCAGGTCATGGGAATGAGGTCTATAATTGTTACTGGTATTTGGCACATCAAATACAACACGGGTAGCTTGCCAGGCTCTGCGTGCGGGTGGCATACTCTTGTAGTCATCTCTAAATCCAATAACAACAAAACAACCATAACAGCAACGAAACGATGATGATGATGATGATGGTGATGATGGTGATGATGATGATGATGATGGGCAACGAAACGATAATGATGATGATGATGATGATGATGATGATGATGATGATGATGAAAAGAAAAGCCAGCCTCGGCCTGCTCGCAGGGATGGAGCCCTAAGCGCTAAGCAGCCTCCCCACCTCCTCCTCCGGCCGCACAGAAGGCCCCAACAAGGGGGCCACGTGCCACACCAAGACAGTCACATGGCAGCGACCCAGGGCCAAATCCAAAGCAAGGACCTGCAAGTTCGAGCCTCCCTGGCGTGCGTCACTTGGAGGTGCCCAGCACAGCGGCTCCCTCCCCGCTGACCCTTTCCTTGCAGTGAACCAAGAGCCCAGCAGAAGCCACAGTGCCCAAGGCCGAGCCCGCATGCATGCGCTGGAGCAGCTTGTGCCAAGTGTGCACCCCTGCCCCACCCAGCCTCACGTATGCCAGTGCACTCAGGGCTGTGGGGCTCAAGGCAGACCGGGCCCCTGCGGTTCCACGAGGCTGAGGGTTAGCAGGTTAGGCTTCCCGACCGCTCTCATCCTTTCAGTGCCTGTGTTGCAAACCGCAGTGCAGGGGGGGGGGGTGGGGGCAAAGGGATTACCTGCCACAGAGGCTGGCTGGTGTGGGGGACAGGAGGAAAACTGGGGACATAGGTGGCCAGAGAGTACACAGGTGAAGGGACCGTTGTTGCAGGACTCCTCTAAGGGCCGCTGCATCTGCTCTGAATTGCCGCCTGCAAATCACTTCGTAGATAAGGGTGTAGTCTAAATGTGGCAGTTTATCTGACCATGTATGCTGTACTAGCTGGTATAAATATTCTCCCAAGCTACCACAATCATCATGGGACTAGCTAGATCTTACCAGCATATTAGCCTGGCCACGTAGGACCCCTAAGTAAGTAGACCAGAGAGAAATGCTGTTTGCTTCCAAGCAAACAAGCATGGCTCCCTGATATACTCAAAGGCAACTAAAATACAAAACTACAATGAAGTAGAAGAGACTTGTGAAAGCTTGGAGAAATATTTAACTGGCATTAGTATTAGTCTTTGGTACAGAGACATGCCATCTCAGAAACCCCCTTCTCTACCCTATAAAGGCATTTCCAGGCAGATCTTAGCTCAAAACATTAGCATACTAAAGGGCCAAGGTGAAGTGCAGGGAGGGATTACCTAAGGGCATTTGACCCTCCCTGCTTTCCATAACAGTGGGAGGAAGGTCTGAGTTGCAGGCGTATAAAACTAGCCTGTTTCCTCTCTCGCTTCTTTTGGGGCTCTCTCTTTGTGAGCGCTCACCCTTCTTGGAAGTCTTGTCTTCTCCTTTTACAAGGCCTTTCACGTGGTGGCCGCCATCTTGGCCTACACGTGGCTGGGGTTCTAGCCTGGAATCCTAAGCACCAGGCTTTTCCTTTTGCTGATTTGTATGCCTGAACCTGTGATAAGTAAACCCTTTTAAAACTGCATCGGATTCCTGAGTTTTCATCCATTCCTCGCCAGCTTCCAAGGTAGAAGGGAACTCGCTTCCCGGCACTGTCGGGGACCCGGCAGAGCTCCTCGACAGACCGTGATGGAACATTGTACAACTGAAGCCCAGTCATGAACATTGTAACTGTGCGTCTCATGGTGACCCGATGGAAAAACAATAAATGAGAATGTGCTGCCTACCTCAGCTTGGCACGTCGGGGTCTGCTGTGCAGACCCTGCGGAAGCTCCCCTTCCCGGGGAGGCCGATCCGGGGGCGCCGTCCCACTCGGCAGAGCAGCTTTCCCAGGATTCACCAGGAGCAGCAGCGACGCAGCTGGGGATGGCAACTGAGGGCAGAGCTTCGCGGGCAGTTCTCCAGCAGCCAGAACAAGGTTTGTTCCGAGCTGGGGAGGGAGGGGCCGTCGGGGTTTAACGACCATGAGGGGGGGCTATAGGGCAGGGGCAAATGCGCCTGAATCTGTGCAAACTGCCCAGCACTTGCCAGACCCAGATTCAGTTTCCAGCACCGTGTATGGTCCCCAGAGCCCAGCCAGGGATGATCCCTGAGCACAGAGGCAGGAGGAAGCCCCGAGCACCACCAGGTGTGACCCAAACCAAATAATAGTAATAATAATAACAAGGACCAGGCACCGCAGTGCTAGCACCTGGGGGCTGGGTCCCTGAGGGCCTCCCTGAAGCCGCCGCACACAGACCCAGCTCCGGCTTCTGTGAGGATTCACCTCCCCCATGGTGCTGCGTTTCTCAGTGCGTACTCTGTATGCTTCTCCAGAAAAAGAGAGGGTGGGGCAGGCCCCTCTGCCTGCATCGGCAGCTGTCGACAGGGGCTGGCCGTGCTCTCCTCACCAGCATCTGCGCCAGCGTGTGTGAGCCACAGAGCATCAGTTCCACAGGCCCAGGCCAGAAATGGGACCTCCAGAAGCTTCTTGGATACTGAGCACGTTCTTTGACTCTGGGGTGAATCCTCTGGGCAATTCCTGCCCTAAAACGGCACGTGATCGCAGTCAGGATGCACCAGAGCCTGTTATTGTCAGGTACTGCATGGAATACTATGGGATCATAGCACTGTCTTTTTTCTTTTCTTTTCTGCTTTTTGGGTCACACCCAGCAATGCTCAGGGGTGTTACTCCTGGCTCTGCACTCAGGAATTAACTCCTGGTGGTGCTTGAGGGGGCCATGTGGGATGCCAGGGATTGAACCCCAGGTGGCCACATGCAAGGTAAATGCCCCTCCCCGCTGTGCTATTGTTCTGGTCCAAGCACTGTCAAATCATCAGCTCTGCTCTGGGAAAAGAGTGACTCCACTCAGACCAGCTCTCTCAAGACAACGGAGTTGTCTCCAACAATTTCCACATTGTTTGAGAACTAGCTCCCAAGGGGGAGAATGTTATTTTCTTCATAAGAAGAATCCCAAAAGAGGAGAAATCAGGCTTTCTGAAATCAATACGTAACAAAATGGTCAAGATGCCGACTACGCCCAAGACTTCGAAAATTATCTTCTTCTTTTTTTTTTTTTGCCTTTTTGGGTCACACCCGGCAATGCTCAGGGGCTACTCCTGGCTCTGCACTCAGGAATTACTCCTGGCGGTGCTCGGGGACCATATGGGATGCCGGGGATCGAATCCAGGCTGGCAGAGGCCGGCTGCGTGCAAGGCAAACGCCCTACCTGCTGGGCTATCGCTCCGGCCCCAATCTTCTCTTAAAATAAGTAAATAAATGAGTTGATGACTGGGAAAAACTCAGATGCTTATGGAATAAGATGGTGACCACCTCAACTGCTGAACCACAGAACAGCACTAAAGAAACTTCTCTCCTAAAGAGAAACAGCAGGGCTGGAGCAATAGCCCAGCAGGTAAGGCGTTTGCCTTGCACACAGCTGGCCCATGCCGGCCCGGGTTCGATCCCGGCATCCCATATGGTCCCCGAGCACCACCAGGAGTAATTCCTGAGTGCAGAGCCAGGAGTAACCCCTGAGCATTGCCGGGTGTGACCCAAAAAGCAAGAGAGAGAGAGAGAGAGAGAGAGAGAGAGAGAGAGAGAGAGAGAGAGAGAGAGAGAGAGCAAAGCTAAGCTAATGGTGGCGTTTTGGAGCAATGGGAATTCCGATCACAGCAGAGTGAACTCTGCCCTGCCAATCAAGGAGCCAAAGGCACTCAGTGGCCACTTGATGCAACCAGAAATTTAACTTTGAATTCCACAGGTGCCCTGGGCCACCACACTGCTTAATGCCAATTAAGCATTAATTAATTAATTGGCCTGGATTGTTGAGCCATTAGCTCCACCAGAGCACTCCGGAGTCGGGCTCATCCTCCTCTAAAAGACGTGAGTTAGCGTGACCCTACTAAGTCTTCACCCAGCTAAAGCTGCTGCAAGAAACAAAAGCGCCCAAGGGACTTTGAGCCACCGTTCCTCAGTCAGCTTCCAAAGGGAAAAGAAAACATTTTGTTTTCTTTTTTGAGTGTGGTCACAAAACCACAAAAGAGGAAATAAATTTCTCTATTGTATAAGAAGTGAGGGATGAGCGCCAGAGCGATAGCCCAGCGGGTAGGGTGTTTGCCTTACATGCAGCCGACCGGGTTCGATCCCCAGCATCCCATATGGTCTCCCGAGCACTGCCAGGAGCAGTTCCTGAGCAAAGAGGCAGGAGCAAGGGAGCAAAGAGCGTTGAGCAAAGAGCAAAGAACCCCTGAGCATTGCTGGGTGTGACCCCCTAAAAAAGAAAGAAAAAGAAGCGAGAGATAGGGAGGGGTAGACTCACCTTTTCTCTTGCCGGGAATTCCTCAGCAAAGGGGTGTTTTCTGTGAAGCAGGAGTCTGCAGGTGTGTGGCTGAAAAACTGGGGGAAGCTGGGTGAGACCTGAAAAGGACATTAGCGGAAAAGGGGTCACAGGGCTGAAAAGGTTGGACAGTCACCCAGTAACTGGAGTCTATGTTTAAGACCAAGATTCAGGGATCAAATCCTTGTCACTTGTCTTCCCGTTGTTCATCGATTTGCTCGAGCAGGCGCCAGTAACGTCTCCATTCATTGGGAATGAGGTCCATTATTGTTACTGTTTTTGGCATATCGAATACACCACGGGTAGCTTGCCAGGCTCTGCCGTGGCTCTGGGTTCATCCTGCACCCCATATGGTCCCCCAACCCTACTAGGAGTGATCCCTAAGTGCAGAGCCAGGAGTTAGTCCCGAGTACAGTCAGATATGGCCCCAAAACCCGAAAAATAAAAATCAAGAGCCCCGCTTAGAATCTGATGAGTCTTTTTATACTGGAGAAAATTCCATTTCCTGGGATAACATATTTACATGCTGGGCGTTCAAATGATCCCTAACAGGGGCCAGAGACGCAGCAGCACCCGAAGGAAGCTCAAATTCTTTTCCCAGCATCACCGGGCCATGGGGGGCATCGCCAAGAACCACCCCCACCCCCCAAGCACAGAGCAGGGTGAAGCTCTGGAAAACGCATAGATGATCCACTCACTTCCCTACGGGAGCAGAAACCAGCACTAACGGGATCACAGCGAAACCATGTCAGGAAACGGTTAGGGTGGGGAGCACAGAAAGAGTTTGTACCGTGCTGGCGGTCCACGGGGAGACAGCATCGCCCAACGCTTATTGAAATCGGACCGTGTGAGAAGCGAACCCTCACACGGGCACTGCAGAGGCTGCTGTTGGCACACGCCTCGCACACATCAAAGGGCACGTGACCGCTCAGGGCACACGCCTCACACATCAAAGGGCACGTGACCGCTCAGGGCACACGCCTCGCACACATCCAAGGGCACGTGACCGCTCAGGGCACACGCCTCGCACACATCCAAGGGCACGTGACCGCTCAGGGCACACGCCTGCCTTACACATCCAAGGGCACGTGACCGCTCAGGGCACACGCCTCGCACACATCAAAGGGCACGTGACCGCTCAGGGCACACGCCTCGCCACACATCAAAGGGCACGTGACCGCTCAGGGCACACGCCTCGCACACATCAAAGGGCGCGTGACCGCTCAGGGCACCGCGCCTCGCACATCCAAGGCGCACGTGACCGCTCAGGGCACACGCCCTCCGCACACATCCAAGGGCACGTGACCGCTCAGGGCACACGCCCCGCACACATCCAAGGGCACGTGACCGCTCAGGGCACACGCCTCGCACACATCCAAGGGGCGCGTGACCGCTCAGGGCACACGCCTCGCACACATCCAAGGGCACGTGACCGCTCAGGGCACACGCCTCGCCACACATCCAAGGGCACGTGACCGCTCAGGGCACACGCCTGCGCACACATCAAAGGGCACGTGACCGCTCAGGGCACACGCCTCGCACATCCAAAAGGGCACGTGACCGCTCAGGGCACACGCCTCGCACACATCCAAGGGCACGTGACCGCTCAGGGCACACGCCTCGCCACACATCCAAGGGCACGTGACCGCTCAGGGCACACGCCTCGCCACACATCCAAGGGCACGTGACCGCTCAGGGCACACGCCTCGCACACATCCAAAGGGCAGCGTGACCGCTCAGGGCACACGCCTCGCACACATCCAAGGGCGCGTGACCGCTCAGGGCACACGCCTCGCCCACATCCAAGGGCGCGTGACCGCTCAGGGCACACGCCTCGCACACATCCAAGGGCGCGTGACCGCTCAGGGCACACGCCTCGCACACATCCAAGGGCGCGTGACCGCTCAGGGCACACGCCTCGCACACATCCAAAGGGCACGCGTGACCGCTCAGGGCACACGCCCTCGCACACATCCAAGGGCACGTGACCGCTCAGGGCACATGCCTCGCACATCCAAGGGCACGTGACCGCTCAGGGCACACGCCTCGCACACATCAAAGGGCACGTGACCGCTCAGGGCACCGTTTTTAGGGAGAGCCGAGGGAGATCGTTCCCCTCCTGACCTTCTGGGAAAGCCATGGCTTTAGCTAGTCCTTTCCAAGGACACCCTGGGGCACACACAACCATGGTGGCTCTCGTGAAACACCTGGGGAATGACAGCAATTCAAGTAAGAAATAGAGGAAAAACAGAATTTTAAGGGAAAAAAAGAAAAAAGAAACCCATTTCCCTGTTTCCTCGTCTTCATCCATGCGTACAAGAAAGTCCTGCTATATCGCACAGAAATAGGAGACGTGAGCACAGAGGAGGCGTGCTGGCGCCCCAAGCAGCAGGGTTCGATCCCCGGCATCCCATAGGGTCCCCCGAGCACCGCCAGGAGTAACTCCTGAGTGCAGACCAGGAGGAACCCTTGAGCTTTGCCAGATGTGACCCACAGGGAAAATAAACGAACAAAATAAGAACCCTCATGTATAGAGCAAAGTTGCTTGGGGAGCCCAGCTCGCCTCCGTACCCACAAGGCCAAGCCAATGTGGACTCACCTCTGCTCTGGGAGAAGCAAGTTCGGTCCTGCGCCCCAGCGCCCCAACTGCTCTGCCTGTCCACCTCGCCTACGGCCAGCTGCGACCTGCGGGGGCCAGCAGGAGGGGCAGCAGTCTGGTGCAGCTCCATGACCAGACTGGGGGTGGCAGGCCCACCATCTCTGCTTTCCATGTGCATGGGCTGGGCTCCCTCACGCATCGCACTCCACAGGGCAGGAAACGGCTGTTGAGACACAAGCCGAGGTGGCTGTTGGCGCTCGGGGACTCCCCAAGCCGGAGGATCCAAAGACAGCCCTGCCTAGGTCCTGGCACCCTAACGGCACTCGGCAACGGCGCGCAGCCAGAGAGCCGACACTCAAGCCGGCTTCCCCTAGCTCTGACCTTCAAGCCCCAACACCCAGAAGGCTAGTGAGGGAAGCTGTGATCTGAGAGGGCAGAAAAGGCCAGGAAGTGCCCCGAGGAAGGCTGGTGGACATCAGGAAATGTGAAGAGTATGGAATGACCGCTGATGGACTGGGTGTTCCCCAGAGAGACTCTACACTGTGCTGGTACCAGTAGGGACATGTGGGGGTCGGAGGGTACAGAGGAAACAGCGCCTGGACACTGGGTGGAGCCCTAAGATTGTGCGGCTGCTCTGGCAGCACAAAAGGGCCTCCCTAAAACTCCCAAACAGGGGCCGGAGCAGTAGCCCAGCGGGAGGGCGTTTGCTTTGCATGCGGCAGCCCGGGTTTGATCCCCGGCATCCCTATGGTCCCCTGAGCACCACCAGGAGTAATTCCTGAGTGCAGAGCCAGGAGGAACCTGAGCATCGCCGGGTCACTTGCCACTTGTGTTCTCATTGTTCATCGATAGCTCGAATGGGAGCCAGTAACGTCTCCATTCATTGGGAATGAGGTCCATTATTGTTATTGTTTTGGCATATTGAATACACCACGGGTAGCTTGCCAGGCTCTGCAGTGGTAAGGTGCCTTGACAGTTTCTACTTACCAAACCCATAAAACTGACCTATCAGACCCCGGGTGAAATTGCCGGGTGTGACCCAAAAAATAAAAAAAAAATCCCAAACATTGCTACCATCTAACACAGCAAGTCCACTTTTGGGTTCATATTCCAAAGAATAGGAAAGAAAATGCTCATTCAAAAAGAACATGCTCGAAAGGCAAAGAAATAAAGAACCTGCCATGGAGCAGGGCTGGGTTAGGGGGGAGGGAACCGGGGATGTTGTTAGTGGGAGATGGGCACTGGTGGAGGGACGGGTGCTGAAACACTGTATGACCAAAACCCTAACATGAACTTTTTAATTGTATATCTTTTTATTTGTATATCTCACGGTGGTATAATAAAATACTTTAAAAAAAAAAAAAAAAAAGAACATGCTCATTTACTGAATATAAAAACTGAAGGGGTTCGGAGTGACAGTACAGTGGGAAAGGCATTTGCCTTGCACATGGCCAACCTAGGTTTGATCCCCAGAATTCCATATGGTCCCCTAAGCACTGCCAGGAGTAATTCCTGAGTGCAGAGCCAAGATAACCCTTGAGCATCACCAGGTGTGACCCAAAAGTAAAAAAAAAATTGGGGGCCGGAGCGATAGTCCAGCGAGTAGGGTATATGCCTTGCACGTGGCTGACCCAGGTTCTATTCCCGGCATCCCATATGAATTTTTTTTTTTTTTTGGGTCACACCCGGCGATGTTCAGGGGTTTCTCCTGGCTCTGCACTCAGGAATCACTCCTGGCGGTGCTCGGGGACCAGATGGGATGACGGGGATCGAACCCGGACCGGCACAGGCCGGCCGTGTGCAAGGCAAACTCCCTACCCGCTGGGCTATCGCTCCAGCCCTCAGCATCCCATATGGTCCCCTGAGCACCTCTAGGAGTAATTCCTGAGTGCAGAGCCAGGAATAACCCCTGAGCATTGCCAGGTGTGACCCCCCACAAAAAAAGAAAAAAATTGAAATAATGTCTATAAGTGTTGCAAAGAGTAGTGATAAGCGTAAACAAGAATTCTATCTTAATAGATCTTCATTTTGAAAAAATTCATACAGCGTCTAGAGTTCAAATATTCATACTTCTGAAATTGTATCTGAGATTTCTTCTTTTTTTTTTTTTTTTTTTTGCTTTTTGGGTCACCCCAGCAGTGCTCAGGGGTTTCTCCTGGCTCTGCACCACTCAGGAATTACTCCTGGCACGGGGGACCATATGGGATGCCGGGGATCGAACCCGGGCGGCCTGCAGCCAGCTGCGTGCAAGGCAAGCGCCCTACCTACTGGACTATCACTCCAGCCCCGAGTTTTCTTCTAATTCTTTCATTGATTAAAAAAAAAAAAAAGACTAGGGGCTGGAGGCGATAGCCCAGTGGGTAGAGCGCTTGCTTTGCACGCAGCCGGCCTGTGCCAGCCCGGGTTTGATCCCGGCATCCCATTTGGTCCCCGAAGCACTGCCAAGAGTAATTCCTGAGTGCAGAGCCAGGAGAAACCCCTGAGCATCGCCGGGTGTGACCCAAAAAAAGAAAAAAAAAAAGACTAATAGCAGATGCCATTGGGCTACACTGGCACATAATAGGGTCAAATGGAAATGTTACTGGCACCCACTTGTGCAAATCAACGAATAACAGGATGTCAAATGATCAAGAAGGAGGAAAATAAAATTTTTTTCTATAGAGAATAAAATATTTACACTGGATTTGTAAGTTTATACATATATAATTAGGACAAGTGGTCATTGAATTTTCAATCCTATTTTTAGTTAATAAATTGGAATTTTGTCCTTGAAAAATAAACAACCGAAGGAACAAAAAGGAACAGGAATCTCATGTTCACTGGATCACTGTTCCCAGCTATGGAAACGACCAGTGTCCCCTTGGTAAGACCGCGTGGTATGGGGGGTTCGGAGAGGGAGCCCAGCAGGGTGGGGTGCTCGCTCTGCCTGCAGGGGGCCCAGGTGGGGTCCTGAGCACTGACCGGACTCCTGAGCACCACAGCCTAGGGCAGCCCCAAGCACTGGAATATCAGTCAGCAATAAAAAACAGGCAACGTTGCCATCTGCAGTGAAACGGGAGACACTTGAGGGGATGGAGCAAGTTAAAAACAAGTGAGAAGGGCAAGGCCTGGCTGATCTCACGGTGCACAGCACAGAAGGTGGACGGAATAGGCAAGCTGTGATCAAAATAAACGGTGGACACGGACAGCAAAGCTGAGGGTAGGACGTGAGGGTGGAAGATGGTTTGCTGTCGGTGCTGTTTGTTATGAGGCAGCAATAAATAAATGACAAACGAAAGATATAGAGCAAAAGGGGCCGGAGCGACAGCAGGGCTGGGGAGGACCTTTGCCTTGCACAGCCAACCTGCATCCCATGGGGTCCCCAGCACCTCCAGGAGTAATTCCTGAGTGCAGAGCCAGGAGGAACCCCTGAGCATCTCCGGTGTGACCCAAAAAGGAAAAAAAATAGAAAATTAAATGATACTTAATGATGAAAGGGTCAACTGACCAGGCTGAGGGACAGCACGGCCAGCCAGCCCTTGCGTGCATTGCACCCACCCAGGCCTGATCCCTGGCACCCCTAGAGTCCCCTGGGCACCACTAGGATAGACCCCCCAAGCAAAGAGCAGCCAAGAGTAAGCCCTGAGCACCTCTGGGTGTTGTCCAAAAAACCCAACTAAAAGGGTGGGGTTCAGTTTACCAAGAGGAATAAAGATCTGAAATGCACCAAACCCAAACTGGGCCAGTCTCCGCTGCTCTCTCTGTCTCCGCCCTGGGCTGGGCCCCAGGGTCTGGGGCAGGCGGCTGCACCCCCATCCCGGGCCGCAGTGGGGTCAGCAGCCTCCACCCCCAGACGTGGGCTCTGTGGCGGACCAGAGCGGCCTTTCCCACGGGGCAGCCCACGGCTCTGGGGGGTCCAGTCCTCCGGTGCAGCCGCCACAAGCGCTGGGTTCACCTGTGAGCCCAAGAGCAGCCGGACCGGACGCGAAGTGCCTGGAACCTCAACCCTGGCCTCCATCGTCCCCCAGCAGTCCCTGCCCGCAATACCCCACCCCGCATTCCATAGGCACTTGGGCACTCACCTGCTGCCCTGCCCAGGAATGACCCTGGCCGCTCCCCACCACCAGCAACACCCCAGCCCGCTCCCCCGCCCCCACGGACTCCCCAGCCCCTCCCCACCCCAATATACCCCCGCAGCCCAGCAACCCCAGCTTGCTCCCCTCCCCAGGGGACCCCCGTCGGGTCCCCTCCCCAGGGACCCTCCAGCCAGCTCCCAGCCCCTAGCGACCCACAGCCCCTCTCCAACAGCCCCTCCCCCACCCACAGGCTCCTCTCCCCTCCGGCCCCCACCCCGCCCAGCCTTTGGCTCTGCGGATCCCCGCCCCACCCCAGCCTCCGGTAAGGCCAGCGCAGGTGGGCGTTCTCTCCCAGGACCCGCCCCTGGGACCCCACGACCTGCCCCCGCGTCTCACCTGCACCAGGTCCAGTGGACTTAGGTCGGGATTGGGCTGAGTTGGAACTGAAGCCCCAAGGCCACCGGCCCCATGCAAGGTCCGGCTGGCCACGCCCACCCTGCCCCGCCCCCTGAGCCGCCCCTCCCGCACCCAGTGCCAGGACCCCGCGGGAGGCACAGTCTGGGCCTGGCCTGGCCCTGCCCTCCTGGCAGAGGGCCCAGAGCTGCTGGAAGGGGCTTGAGACCCGGCGGCACCCTCCACCCTCCGGGTCCCCTTAGCCCAGAGCCCAGATGGGAGCTCCTGTCCCTTCCTCCTGCGCCTGGGCAGTCGCCCACACACGCACACACACACACACACACACACACACACACACACACACACACACACTCACAGATACTCCACATTCACACAGAGACACTTCCAGCATACACCCCCACACTCAGACACCCCACACAGACTCTCAGACACCCCCCACACTCAGACACCCCACACAGACACACCACCACACTCACACAGAGATGTAGACCCATTCACACACCGTTGCAGATACACACACAGAACCACACATTCACATGCACACCCACATTCTCCGACACGCACTCACAGACCTGCACACACAGCTCACACACATTCACACGAACACTCAGACATGCACACACACGTACCTGCAACACTCGCACACGCAAGCAGGCATACGCACACACACACACACACACACACACACACACGCATGTGTGCCCACCTTGACCTGCACTGTTCCGTGGCCTCCCAACAATACCCAGGAGCGGGGGCCCAGGCTCGGAGTCCATTCTGCAGAGCCGGGCCGCTGCCTAACAGCAATCCCCGAGCACTGCGTGTGTCAGCTCTTGGCTTCACTCTACGGACACGTATGTGCTCAGTGCCCGGGCCAGCACACGCTCTCATGTGGTCCTGCACCGGCGCCCATGGCACCCTGAGGACACGGGACTCAGGGCCACTCAATGTGCTCACTCCTGGCTCTGTCCTCACTTACCACTCATGTCTCTGTGCTCGGGGCTCACTCCTGACTCTCTGCTCGGGGGCTCACTCATGACTGTGCTCGGGGATCACTCCTCTCTGCTCAGGGATCACTCATGTCTCTGTGCTCGGGCTCACTCCTGGCTCTCTGCTTAGGGATCACTCATGACTGTGCTCGGGGATCACTCCTGGCTCTCTGCTCAGGGATCACTCATGACTCTGAGCTCGG
Source organism: Cryptotis parvus (assembly GCA_021461705.1). Classification (NCBI taxonomy): domain Eukaryota; kingdom Metazoa; phylum Chordata; class Mammalia; order Eulipotyphla; family Soricidae; genus Cryptotis; species Cryptotis parvus. The sequence continues at coordinate 77,118 of JAJIBD010006425.1, read as the reverse complement.
GGCTCACTTGGGGCTCTCTGCTCAGGGATCACTCATGTCTCTGTGCTCGGGCTCACTCCTGGCTCTCTGCTTAGGGATCACTCATGACTGTGCTCGGGATCACTCCTGACTCTGCTCAGGGATCACTCATGACTCTGCTCGGGGATCACTCCTGGCTCTCTGCTCAGGGATCACTCATGTCTCTGTGCTCGGGCTCACTCCTGGCTCTCTGCTTAGGGATCACTCATGACTGTGCTCGGGGATCACTCCTCTCTGCTCAGGGATCACTCATGACTCTGCGCTCGGGGCTCGCCTCCTGGCTCTCTGCTCAGGGATCACTCATGACTGTGCTCGGGGCTCACTTGGGGCTCTCTGCTCAGGGATCACTCATGTCTCTGTGCTCGGGGGCTCACTCCTGGCTCTGTTCTCAGTTATCACTCATGACTCTGCACTTGGGGCTCAGGGAACCACATGCGGCCCTGGTGAGGGCCCTATTGTTCTCGTCCCAGAATGACATTCTTGAGTCCCTCAATGCGGAGGCCTTGGGTGGTGCTTCTAGAGCTCACCCCCCCGACCTCCATCACATCCGTCATTCAGTGGTCCCCAAGGAAAATACCCCTAAGTAAAAATGAGTCATGAGGGTCAAGTCTGAGCCCGTCAGACCAAGTGCCCAGGGCCACCCGGACCACAACCCGGGACAGAGCTGGGGCAGCCTCGCACCCACAGCCCTGGCTGTGCCCGGGAGGAGCCTCCGCACCGGCGGCTTAGTTCAGAGCTACTCACAGGGATTTTGTGCGATGGTTTTGACATTTCTAGACCAGCGTCCTCCCTTCTACCGAGTCTGCACCCGTGGGTTGGCAGGCAAGGGGGTTTGCACGTGCATGAGCTTAGGAAGCTCTGGTGTTCCCAGACTGAGTTAACCCCACATCTCCCAGTTAGCGCCCCCAGAAACTGGGCCTCACAGCTCTGGGCAGCATCGTCCACGTGGGCAGGAACGAAGCTCACGCCGACTGGACTCTCCTGTCCACGTGCTCTTGCTCCTCGGGGGGTGGCTCGGGGCTGTCCCTGCCGGGCCTGGCCCAGACCTGCAGAGCCGCAGCTGTTCTGAGCCCTGAAACCCAGTGACCGCCCGCTCTGGTCCTCCCAGCCTCAGGGGCAAGAGGGGGGGCACCAGAGGGGCTGAATGTGGCCTCGACCCCAGCATGTGATCCCGGAGTACCGTGGGGAGGACTCCAAAGCCGAACCAAACCAAAGCCACCGTGAAACAAAAATCTCCAGCGAGAAACCGTGAGCAAGGGGCAGGGAGCTCCAGCCCTCACCAGCTCCGGGCACCTTATTTTTTTTTTTTTTGCTTTTTGGGTGACAGAACCCCCACCCATGGGGGGGCAGACATGGGGCAGAGCTGCTACTGGCTCTCCCTGTGACCAGCCTGTGAGCGGCTGCTCACGAGGCGCCCGTGGATGGTGGGTTCTAGCCGTGGCCCACCATCCCAGCAGAGCCTCGCAACAAGCCAGACGACCCTCCACTCCATGAGGGCCTCCATTTTCCACATCAGGACTTCTCTCTCGTCAGACCTCCACCCAGCAGACCAGCCTATCAGCGCCTGGCTGCGGCGCCGCAAGTTCATCAATAAACGCTGGACTTAGAGATGCCTACAAGACTATGCTACCTGCACGGCAGAGCCTGGCAAGCTACCCGTGTTGTATTTGATATATATGCCAAATACCAGTAACAATTATAGACCTCATTCCAGAATGGATTGAGGCTCTTTATGTTCCTGGAGCAAGCAGATGCCTTGGGCTCTACTAGCATGAGACAGGACATATGGAGATGTTACTGGGGCCCGCTCGAGCAAATCGATGATGAACGGGAAGACAGTGACAGTTTTTGGGTCACACCCGGCGATGCTCAGGGGTTCCTCCTGGCTCTGCACTCTGGAATCACTCCTGGCGGACCGTATGGGAAGCCGGGATGGAACCAGGGTCTGACGTGAGGCAGGCAAATGCCCGCCCGCTGGACCAGCACTCCAGCCCCGCCCCAGCGCCCTTTTTAATCTCCCTGTCTCCAGGTGCTTGGGGCACTTTTGGCCTCTTCCACGTTAACTCTGAAGGTGCTGGGCGGGGACAGGAAGTCCATTCTGGGGAGTTGCAGATAAATTGTTCTGAACCGATTGTGGAGGGGCGGAGGTGAAGCACTCACCGGGTCTTTCTCCAGGAGTCCCCGGTTACGTTCCCAGAGGACTGGAGGCCACGCCCTGGTCTCCCAGGTAAACCAGAGCGTGTCCGGGATGGAGAAGAGGCAGCCCCAGATGCAGGCCCGTTCTCTCACCGTCTGGAGCTTAGGGGTGCGAGGCTGGCAGGCCAACCCCATACACGCACGACCATTCGCGGATCCAGCACCTCACCTCTGGCAGTGCCTCGGGTCAAGCCCCAGCGTCCACAGCCGGCGAGACTGGGCAAGAAAGTGCAGCCGGCATGTTTCTGACAGACATTTTATTCGTGGGGAAGCAGAACGTTGGCATACACTCGGCACAGACATGAGACAGAGGCCACGTTCCACCACAGGAGACGACGCCGGACAGGCGGCCCCGTCTGGGGGTACACGCCCCCAGGTCCCCGACTCCAGCAGCCGCCCGGGCCCCTTCTTGTGGGTCAACGTTCAGTCACCGGATGCGTTTGAGTAATACTGATCATTTCATGTCCCAAAAAGTGTTTAATAAACAAATTCAGAGCAAAATTAATGGAAATATTTATAAGATTTAATTGTTACATGGTGTGTCCAATGTACAGTCAAGACGATGCGAACACTTTCGAAATAAAAAGGAGGGGCCCTCTAGCGAGCCCAGTAAAAAGGCTTCATGTGTGACGCGGGGTGCTGCCGTCTATTTATAGGGACATTTACACACTGGGACACACACGAGTCCTGTGTAGGAGGCAGCACGGTGGCGAGAAGCCCTCCCCCCAGTCTCCGGGATCCACGCCAGTGTCCACGCAGCCCCCGGCTCCGATGGCTGTCCCCGCCCCGCTCAGTGCCCCGTCAGGTAGTCCTGCGTGGAGTCGGAGGCGAACGAGTCCACGTCCTCGTTCTCCGAGTCCTCACTGCTGTCGTCGGGCGGCCGGCCCCGGTGAGGGCGATGCGGGCGTAGTCGCCGGTGTCGATGGACTTGCAGAAGTGGATGGCGTGCTTCAGCTTCTCCTCCAGCACCTGCTTGCACGAGTACCTGGGCAGCTTCAGCAGGAAGAAGCAGGTGTAGGACTCGGGAGGAAGTGGTCGGGGGTTGTACTTGTCCAGCACCTGCAAGGCCCAGGGGCGAGCATCAGCAGCCACGCACGAGGACGCAGGTCAGCGGCTGGACCTGACCGTCCCGGCCCACCCGCTCTCGGGGAGCCCGAGGTCATGGCACGTGGCCTCTTGCCAACTCAGCGCTGGGCGGGAGGGTCTCGGGGCCGTTCTGAGGAGAGCCAAGGCAGCTGGCCAGCAGGACCACACTCACGGAGCCCCTCAGCAGATATGGAACTAGCAGGGCGCTGGTGGGAGCCATGTGGGGGGGCGACAGGCGGGGCTCGCCCAGCACGAGGAGATGGCGCACCCCAGAGCCCTGAGAAAGGTGACTGGGGTCTGAGCAGAGGCGGGGACAGGGGCCTCTGCCCTACCTGCATCCCCGCGAGGCCCTTCCTCCACAGCACTGCTGCGGGCGGGATGGGGCGGCCGGCAGGGCTGGACTGCCCACCTCTGGCAGGGACACCCCTGGTCCGATATCAGAGCCCAGAGTAAATTCCTGCCCAGTCTGAGTGGCGGGGCCCTCCACAGTGACCCACAATCCACACAGACACTCACACGTGTGTGAGTGACTGCGACCATGTGCATGTGTGTGTGTGTGCGTGCGCGCGTGCATGTGAACACTCAGAACCGGGAGCACAATGGGAAAAGACACAGAGACAGAACCATCATAGGTGGCCAGACAGACAGGGGTGCAGGTGGGGGGCGGGAGGGGCGGGGAGGGTGGGCAGGGCAGGGCAGGCGTCCCAGGGCTGTGCCTGAACCGGGAGGTGCAGAGAGCACCAGGGTCATCCCGTAATGCTGGGGGTGGAGCCCGGGGGCGCACGCTGGTCCACAGCCACTGTGGGCAACCCCCAGAAAAAGGCTGAGCCTCCTTCCCGCCCCATCACCTGGATGACGAAGTCACGGCCCGGAAGTCGGCGATGGTCCTGGGCAGCCTAGTGCGGCCCCACACGAAGCGGAGGAAGAGCGAAGCGCCCGAGCTGCAGAAGGCCTCCATGGCCTCCCAGAACCACTGCACCAGGGGCGCCGGCGGCTCGATGCCCTTGTAGGTGGCCACCGACTTGAGCAGGTGCAGGGGGATGTCAGGGCTGCCGCACACCTGCGGGGCACAGCCACAGGTCAGGCCGGGGCGCAGCCCTGCCCGCACGGCGAGGGAGGTGGGGGGGCAGGCGGGACAGTTGCCGCCCGCCCGGGAAGCGGCGTACCATGGTCTCCAGCTCGTATCCCGTGAAGAGCGAGAGGAGGGGCACAGGGACCACGCGGGCCATGCCCTCGCGGGCGGCCACCTGCTCGTCGAACTCGTGCAGTCTGAAAGAAAGGCCGCGGTCATCTTCGGCGGCCGGGCACCGGGAGATGTCCCCGTGCTCGCGGGACACGGCGGCGAGAGCGAGTGTGTGCGGCAGCCCGGGAGCAGCTCGGAGCCAGACACCGCGAGAGGGCGTGAGGCAGCTGCTCCACCCAGGGTCCCGCAGAGCGACCCCGGGCGGTGAAGCGGACACTAGGCCCAGCATGCAGGCCCGTCCGAGCAGGGCACAGAACAGGCCGGGGCGTGGACGACACTCGGCCAGGGCTGTGGCCCAAGCCCCCCCCCCCAGCGCTTCCCGTGCCCCAGCGCCCGCGCGGCCACGCACCTGTAGTTGATGGCCAGCCGCACGCACGGCGCGGTTGTCCAGGGTGATGTGCGTGTGCTTGGAGCTGAGCTGGATGTCCTGCCCACTGGCACTCGGCACCGTGAAGGGCAGGCTCATGGCCTCGAACTCCTCCGATGTGGCCTCGTTGTCACGGATGTACATGAGCCCAGGGATGAAATCTTTGTCCACCTTCCAGGGGCGAGAGAGGCCACGGGCTGGGTCAGGCTGCCCCTGCTCCCGCCCCAGGGCCCACCGGACACCCAGCCGTGGTGGGGGAGGCCGTGGCGCCTGCCAGGAGACAAGCAAGCGCTGACCAAGGGACTGAGGGAAAGAGCTGACATGCCGGACAGGCTCCACCACGGTCACAGACAGCGGCCGCCCAGGACCCCGCTGGGGTCCACACACCCCCAGCCCGCCCCACTAGGGAGACGCGGGATTCTGAGTGTGTGGCCAAGGCTCAAAGCAGACCACAGGCCAGAAGCAAGTGGCCATAGGCCAAGGACACCTTTGCCACTAGCAGGTGGTCCTCGGTCAGCAGCCCCAGGGCGGCAGGAAGGACAGGGTGGTCAGCAGCCCCGGGCGGCGGAAGGACAGCTCTGTCCCTGGGTGGGCTGTGGCGGGCCTGGACTGCACTGACCTCGCTGAGGTCCGCGATGGTGAGGCTCATCCCCGCCAGCTGCTTCCACACGGGCTCGGCCAGGCTGAGGCTCAGGGGGCTGCCGCTGCGGATGGCGATGCCCAGGAGGACGCCTGCTCAGCGAGGGACACGCGGGTCTCTGCCTGCCCCATCCCACACACCCACCCCGGGAGGATGCTCAGCCGGAGGCATCCGAGCCCAGCGCTCCAGTGCTGCTGGGCAGCGGCCACCAGAGGGACCTGGGGGTGGGAGGTGGGCAGGGGGGTAGGGCACGTGCCTAGGGATTGGACTTGGCCCCCACCCCCGGCTCCAGAACCTTCTAGACCTTCCTGCCAACAGCAGCCAGAGGGCGGCTCCCGCGGACGCACCCAGGAAGCGGAACATGCCGGTGTGCACAGGCGGCAGCGGGCCTGGGCTCAGCAGGTAGCAGTCCCGGTTGGCCCCCGACTGCGTCCCTGCCGTTGGGCGTGACAATGAGCAGCGGCGTGAGCCCGTTCTGCAGCTCCTCGCAGATCTCAGCGATGGACTCACTGTAGCCACCGCCGCAGTCGTCCACAGACTCCCCTGGGGATGGGCAGAGGCTCAGCGGTGCCGTCACAGCTGTGGGGGATGTGGGCGGGGGCGACACTCACCTACGAACTTGACCTTCCAGACGCGGTGCGGCAGCAGAAGGCTGTCGGGGCTGAAGGAGCTCATCTTGGCGCACATCTGGCCGAACACAGACTTGGTCCGTCGGGCCCGCCAGCCCGCCTTTGCTCGGGGCGTTTGACCTGGTGCGGCACAGGGACAGGAGGGAGGGCTGAGGCACCTTCGGGGCCCGGAGCACAGCCCGCCTGGCCCCTCACGCCGCGCCCCTGTGAGCACTGGCCACAGAGCAGGGAGCAGCCGTAGGTTAAGAGGAAGGAGTGTGGGGCTCCAGCCTGAGTGCTGGAGGACACAGACGAGGGGGAAAGACACTACAATACATCTACACAATAGAATACTATGCTGTCAGGAAAAATAAAGTCAGGAAATCTGCCTGTACGTGGATGGACCTGGAGAGTATTATGCTCAGTGAAATGAGGCAGGAGACAGATATAGAATGAGTGCATCCATTTGTGGGATATATAAAAAAAAAATAGTATGAGACTCATACCCAAGGCCAGGCAAAATGGCCAGGAGGACGTGTCAATGGCTGGAATCTACCACTAGGTGTGGGGAGCGGAGGGCAGGCAAGGTAGATAAGGGACCGGTTTGACAATAACAGCTGGGAATAGTAACACAGCACTAGAAAACTGAGTATGGAAAGCAGGTAAAGAGGTACGCAGGAGAAGCCTTCGGGGCCTGTTCCGCAAAACACGATGTGCAAAAGGAGAGAGAAAGTGAGAGACAGAAGAAAATTGCTGGCCACAGAGCCTGGTTGTGGGCAGGAGGTGGGATGGAAACGGGGCACACTGGCGGTGGGAAACGTGCACTGGTGGAGGGATGAGTGCTGGACAGTGTATGACCGAAAACCCACACTGCGTGTTGGTTCAATTAAGGGTGTGTGTGCGTGTGCGTGTGTGTGTGTGTGTCTGTCTGTCTGTCTGTCTCTCTCTCCTCTCTCTCTCTCTCTCTGTCCCTCTCTCTCCCCCGCCCCTCAGGCCCCTGGACAACATCCCACACTCGGGGCCTCTGCTTCCTGCCCACACCCCACAGGGGCCCTGTCCCGGGCGTCCAGCCTATTCAGACAAGGCCCACGGCCCGATGGGGCTTGGGGTCCCCGTGGAAGGAAATAGCAGAGCCCGCACGCTCCACAGATGCCTCCCGCCCCACTCATCTGGGGTCTGGGTGGCTTCCAGAACTAGGCCCTCCCAGAGCCGCAGGGCAGGGCCGAGCAGCTGAGAGTGGCCCCATGACAATGACCGTGCAGGGTGCAGGGACTGAGAGGCAGGAAGCTGGGGCATCCGGGTCAGCCGCTACGCTGAGGGGCAAACCACACTCCGGGAGGGAGTGAAAGCCGCCCTGTGCCCAGACCGCCCACGTGTGAGCGGGTGCTGGGCCGCCAGCGTCAGCCCGGTGGGAACAAAGACCTGTTCTCCTGCGCCAACGTCAGAGCCCCAAGGGGCTCCACGCACCCGCGAGTCCCAGCCAAAGGACCCTCACAGAGCAGCCTCCTCCCCCTCACTGCGGCACCCACTTCCCCTGGCCCAGCAGCTCCTGCTGGACACAGAAGGCTGCAGGCGGCGGTGGGAGCAGACCCAAGGCTCCTGCCCTGCTCCGCTGAGCACAGGAGGACGCACCTCAGAGACCCTGCAAGAGAACCCTGGAGACGAACCAGGGTTCTATCCCCGAACAGCCCGACTCTGCCCCAGCAGAACGGGTGCTGGTGGGCAGGGGCAAAGCTGTCATGGCAGTCTGGGCGTGCCGCCATGCATAGGGGGGACGGACCAGTTCAGGCCAACAGGCACACAGGAACACACACAGACAATCACACACACACGCACACAGACATGCACAGAAAAACAGACACACTCATAGACATGCACAAACACGGGCACACGTGGGGCGGAGCGACAATACAGCGGGGAGGGCCTGTGCTGTGCACGCGCCCAACCCGGTTCAATCCCGGCATCCCATAGGGTCCCCGAGCACCGCCAGGAGGAATTCCTGAGCGCAGAGCCAGGAGGAACCCCTGAGCATCACCGTGTAACCCAAAAAAGCCAAAACACAAAACAGACAAACGTACACACACGCACACACACTGACATGCACGCACACAGACGCACACACACTGACATGCACACACACACACACACACACACACACACTGACATGCACACGCACGCACACAGACACACACACGCACACACACTCACAAAGACACACACACGCACACACACACACTCACACAGACACACACACACGCACACAAACACACACACATGCAGACACGCCCCTAGCCCCATGCCAGCACAGCGGCGGGACATGGGGCGATTCCCTTCTCCCCATCTGTCTGTCCTGCGTCACCCCTGTGACGGCGGCCAGGAAGAGGCCGGGGATGCGGCGCGGGCCGGCCGCCCTCACCTGGATGCGGTTCAGCTCCACCACGGGCCGTGCTGGCGCCCCGCACCATAGTGGCCTGCACCACCTTCCGAACGCGGCCTCCTGTAACACGCGAGACGGGCGTGACCCCCCGGACTCTCCCGCCCTTCCCCAGCCAGGAGGGGCCGTGGCCTCTGGCGTGCGCACGGAGCCAGGGAGGGACTCAGCTCAGAGCGCTACGGGGGTGGACACCGCAGTGGGACCCTACCACCTAGGTCGCCTCCCCTCAGGCCTGGCGCTGGCGGAGCCACGCACAAGAGAATGAGCTTGGCACAGGGGGGCACACACACGGGACCAGAGTGACGGTCCAGGCGGCAGAACCCCGCCTTATACGCCGTGGACCGGGTTGGATCCAGGGCACCCATAAGGTCCCTAACCCCGCCAGGAGTGATCCCTGGGCACAGGAGTCAGGACAGCGCCCAAACAAACAAAGACCCGAGGTCCCAAGAGCAGAGCCTGTGGCAGCGGGGAGCCGGGCACCTTTCCCTGGGAGATGAGGGTGCCCGGAGCGTGTCAAGGCCCACGCAGGGCCCGAGCCCCGCCTCTCCAAGGGCGCCCTCCAGGTCGAACATGGGGATGCAGGGGCAGAAGAGCTCGAGATGTGCAGCAGCAGCAGGCGGTTCCGCAGCGCCATCACAGGGATCTCCTGCAGGTGGTTGTACTCCATGGGCACCTGCGAGGGACACGGACGCCCTGTGACACCTGCCGCAGGGACAGCGGGACCGAGCAGCCGGGGGCCAAGGGCGCCGCAGTCTGGGTCTGGTTGGCTTGCGGGAGGCCAGCCAAGACTCGCCAAGTTCACATGGACAGTTCTGACCCCCCCAGTGAAGACGGCCCGACACACAGAGCTGGGGGGGCGGGAACGCTCGGGTCTTCCACTGGCGATTACCTTGCAGGAGACCAACCCGGCATCCCGTATGGGCCCTGAGCACCACCAGGAGTAATTCCTGAGTGCAGAGCCAGAAATCACCCCTGAGCATCGCCGGTGTGACCCCCAAAAATAAAAAGCAATATACATGTCCAGTCAAGGGGTCAGATAGTTCAATGTCCAGGCCCAGCAGGCTGTCGGGGGCCATCAAGACCGGATGTGGCAGCACTCAGGGGGGGCCACGGCCAACCCAGGCTAGAGCCGGGCGTCAAACTCAGGCTCTTGGACACATGAGACATGTGCTTCCGGCCCTGAGCCCGAACATCGCCAGCAGGAGAAAACACTGGACCTGGAGAATCGGGGGGCCCCCCACATGGGAACAGCCCCACTGCCCCGTGCCTCCCGGCCACTCCGCCCAGCAGGCTCCTCCACGTGAACAGCCCAGGCCACTTGGCAGAACCCACCTGAGCGGGAGTTTCCTGCGCTGGCCGGCTTGCTGGTCGACCAGGCGAGGGTGTGGGCGGAGCCGCAGGCCACGCGGTTGACCTTCTTCCCCTGGAGGGGCAGCCACCAGCCGGGGCCTCTGGATGGCGTTGGTCGTCCCGTCCCCCAGCTGCCCCTCATCGTTGTCGCCCCACGTGTACACTTCCCCTGTATGAAGCGAATCCAGACCAAAGGCTTGTGCACTGGGGGCAGGGAACGCGACCACGGGGCGCACATGCTGGACAGAGGGGCAATGCCCTGCCTCTTGCCGTGGCCACTGGGTGGTTGTTAGAGGCCTGAGACTCTGCTCAGGGAAGCCAGTGCTGTGCCCGAGGCTCACGGCATGCTTCCCAGACCCGTCTTGTAGGAGCAGGGTTATGGGTCTGATTTAGGTGCTGCCCCAAACCCCCAACGGCAGGAGGGTGGGCCTGAGCCAGGAGCCACAGCAGCGCCTGAGACAGAAAGGGCCAAGCACAGGTAAGCCTGACACGCGTGGTCCCTAAGCACGCCAAGAGTGGCCCCAGGACAAGACCCCACGGGAAACGGCAAACGACCGCGAGGACAGACCTCAACGCCCCGAGACACACCGTCACCAGGGCCCGGCCTCACCGTCCTCGAGCAGCACACGCAGTGCAGCGAGCCGGGTGGCGATGGCCACGACCTTCTTTCCCTGCAGCCCCTGCACCTGCCTCGGCCTCCTCACGTGGTCGTCGGAGCCGTGGCCCAGCCGGTGGTAGTCGCCTTTGCCCCTGCCGGAAAGGACACAGGTCACACCACATCAGGGTGCCGGGTGGGGAAAAGGGCGGGAAAGGTCGGGGTCAGCCCTGAGGCCGCATACCAAGTGTAGACGGCGCCCGACTTGGTGAGGGCAACAGAGAACTGGGAGCCGCGACTCCACCTTGACCACGCCCGAGGCCTGTCAGAGAGTCGATCTGCGGGGAGGGGTCTCATCAGGCCACGGTGCCACACGCCGGGCCAGCCGGCCACCTCAGGGCTCCCAGAGAACCAGTCCAGAGCCCGCGGCCAGGCAGGACCTGGGACCAGGGGCATCAGGCCACACGCAGGGCTCGGCCACCATGGGGCAGGCCTCTTCCTGCAGCCATGGCCGTCCACTCCCAAGACCACTGGACATCCAGCCCTCCCCAGTGGCCCAGTTGCCTGCGGAGACTTGGGCCCAAGGAGCCAGAGGCCGCGTCCGTGGGTGCTCAACCTCGGCCGCAGACGTACCTTCATGGGCACTTTGCAGCCGTCGCTGCCGCCCCTGCCCAGCTTGCCGTGTCGCCGCCTCCCCAGGACCAGACGGTGTCATCGTCCGTGAGACACAGGGTCTGGGCGTCGCCACTGCCACAGGCCACGTCGACCACACGGTGGCCCTGCAGTGCCTCCACCTGCACAGGAGGAAGCTGCTTGGCGCGTGCCGGCCGCAGAGAAGGGTCGGCCGGAGCCACAGGCCTTCTGGGGGTCCCTGGGCAGGGCCTCGAGAGACCCCCGGGCGTGGAAGAAGCGCATCTGCCGGAGTTCGGAAAGGCCCTAACCTGTCGTCCCGGCCAGTCATGCCAGGCCCAGCCCATGATGCGCTTGTGTACACGAAGGCTCTGGCGGGGAGGGTGTCCCCAACGGGGCTCAGGGGGACCCTGGGCCACAGCTGGGCATGCCAGCCGGCTGCGTGGCCCTAAGTCTCAGGGCTCTAGTCCTGGGGCCACAGGGACCCCACCTTGCAGAGCTCAGGAACCAGGATTCAGGGCCCCCAAAGGCGCATCTCCCGGCAGGAGTGGGGAGGGGGCTTCACTTTGGCACAGGACACTGCCGTGATGGGCTACCGGGAGCCTCCCACTAGGCCTGACCCAGGAAAGGAACCAGGTCCTCCAAGCACTGCTGGGCCAACCATGAGCCAGGCCAGATGCCCAGAGCACTGCCCGCGCTGCCCCTCCCAGCCCACAGCCCGGGGCTCACCAGCTTGGGCTTCAGCTGGTCCTCGCTGTCACTGTGACCCAGGCGGCCGTAGCGGCCTTTGCCCCACGTGTACAGGTCCCCGGCCGCAGTGACACAGGCGCTGTGGGCCCGCCGCTGCCACATCCACCACCTCGATGCCCCGCAGAGACTTCGATGACCCGAGGACGGTCACACGGGCTGCAGGATGGACACCAAAGGTAGTGGACACAGGCTCTGTCCATGGGTGGTGCAGCCCAGAGCTGACACTGGCACAGGACTCCGGCCCCTGCTCCTACAGGCCCACTGGACCTCTGCGGGGCTTCCCAGCTCCTGCCCACCCCCGCCTGCCATGCACACGACCCAGTGCCCGGCAGGACGCTGGAGACGCTCCTGTCTCCGCAGAGGTTCAGGGCCGGAGAACAAGGGCTAAACCTGAGCACACAAACCATTTCGGGAAGGCCAGCAAGCTGAGAGCGGCAGGCGCCATCTTTACTTTTCAACGCCTGAGACGGCGTCTTTCAAAGGACACAGCCGGCCAACAAACATGAGCAGGACAGACCATGAAGTCCACATCTAGGCCAGTCCCAAGGTCACTGAGGTCAGCTCCCACGGGAGGCATTCCACCTGGGAGCCACACCCGCTGGCCTCGCTAGCCACACTCAGACGGTCACTTTCTTTGCTCTTTTGGTCTTGGGCCCACACCCGACAACACTTGGGTGACTCCTGGCGGTGCTTGGGGGACCCCAGGGGATGCCGCGGATTGGTCGGGTCACGCGCAAGGTGAGCGCGCTCCCCGCTGTGCTATGGCTCCAGCCCCGCCTGTCTCCACCCCTGACCCTTACCTGCGGCTGCCGTGGCCCAGCTTGCCGTCCTCGGCCTCGCCCCAGGAGTACACTCCCCCCTCCGAGGACAGTGCCAGGCAGTGCTTCCCGCCCGAGTTCACGGCCACCTTCTTGATGAACACGTGCTGGATGGACTCGAGCAGCGTCGGGCGGACACCCGACTTGGTCCCGCCGATCCCCAGCCGGCCGCCGGCGCCGGAGCCCGTGGCGTAGAGCTGGAGGGACAGGAAGGAAGGGGAGTGTGAGCACTCTCGGGGGACCCCCCGTGCCCCGGACACGCCCAAAGCAATGCGCCCAGCAGTCGGACCCCAGGAAAATGGAATCTGACGTTTTTCAATCCCAGGAATGCTTCAGGCGTGACAGTGTCTTAACAGAACCGAAAGTCACGATCATCAGAAACTCCAACTTTCCGGGCGTCTGCCTCGTTAGCAGGAGACCCTGGTCCACCCCAGGCACTGAAGGTGGGCTCCCTACCCCAACACCATCGGGGATGCCCACGAGCACTGACGGGCCTGGCCACCCCCTCACCTCCTGAAACAAGGCCTCTGTGGAAGCATTTCTCTCTCTCTCTTTAGAGAACTAGTTATGATACACACTAAGAAAACAAAGAATCTACTACACCAAACCTGAACAAAACCCACAAATGCACCCAAAGAAGCCACTGCACTATACTCTAGCCCACCAGAGAACTTCTGTGCCTAAACTGCAAAAAGGGAATGGTCAGCCAGCGGTTAAAACAATTCCCATCACACAGAGACATAAGACGCCACAGCAGAAAAGAGCCCAATTACGGCGCGTACAGAGAAGGAAGCCTGCAAGTGTGCCCGGGGCACAGGCGGGAACAGCCTGTGGCGGAACTCCCAGATACTCAAAGAGAAAACCTAGATGGGAACCACGGGCTGTGAATGGGGACGAGGAGGGTGGGAGGGCAGAGGTCAGGGGTCACCTGCGCCTGACTCGGGCTCCCGGTCTCACATGGCCCCCGAGCCCCACCCAGGGGCGATCCCTGACCACAGAGCCAGAAGTAAGCCCAGAGCCCTGCTGGGTGACCCCCAAGCCCACAAAACAGGAGATCTTAGAATTAAGTACAGGAAGGGACTAAAATTCTGTAGATTCTGGCTCATTAAAAAAGGAACGAAAACCTTTAAATACCTTTCTGGAAGCATTTTACATTTAGATAGTTTTTTGTTTTGGGGGTCACACCCAGCGATGCTCAGGAGTTACTCCTGGCTCTGCACTCAGGAATTGCTCCAGGTGGCGCTTGGGAGACACTATGGGATGCTGGGGATGGAACCGGGTAGACCACATAAAAGGCAAATGCCCTACCCACTGTGCTATCACTCCGGCCCCGTTTAGATGTTTTAAGGAAACACAGGACAAGGTCACTAGGTGAAAAGTCCATGCCGGAGAGATATAGTGCCCTGGGGAGGGCACTGGTCTTACGTGTGGCTGACCCAGGCCCAATCCCCGGCATCCCATAGGAGTAATCCCTGAGAGCTGAGCCAGGAGTTAAGCCTTGAACACCGCCGGGTGTGACCCAAAACAAACCAAAGGCGTCCACGTGTAACCATCAGCCATTTCTACACAGCATTCCTCTACAAAGTGAGCAGAGACAAGCGGCACACCACCCCTGACCCCGCCCCACCAGGGGCCTCAATCTGCCAAGAGTTCCCCTGAGTTAGCCACGTGGAATTTAAATTCCCAGCCAGGTGACGGCGGTGCCCGAGCTGCGTGGCGGCTCCTGCGGGGGCGCTAGTCCCAAGGCCCCGTCTCAGGACTGGCTCCTCAGTGTCCATGTGGCCGCTCACCCTGGACACAGGATGCAGGAGGGGCCCTTACCTTCCCATCAGCTGTCACGGCAAAGAGCGTCTGCTCTCCCGATTAACTGCACAGGCGCGCGCGTCGCCAGAGCCTCGCAGGGGTGGGGACTTTCACCTTGGCCCCTCGATGCCCCCAGCTGTCCCGGTGGTTGTGGCCCCACCCATAGATGGTCCCGCTGCCGCCAGCCGAGAGCGTCCAGTCGTCAGGTCGCCTGCAGCACACAAGAAGCCAACGGTCGGCGTGGGCGGAAGGTCCCACAAGAGCCGGTCACTGGCGCCCAGCAGCACCGCTCCGCTCGGGAACAACCTGTTCATCCACTGTATGCGAGCTGCTCGTCCTGCTCCCTCCGGAAGACATCGTGGCTCTCGTGGAGGGCGTCCATGCTCTCGCTGTCGGCCATCAGCTCGCGGATTTTCTTGGCCACCTACACGGCAAGAGGCTTTCAGTCACTTGTGGCTCAGGAGCGAAACAATATTAAAGGAGAAGGAAGATGGGCGGAAGTGCCATAACGAGGAGGAAACGGCGAGGGCTCGGACACTGCTGTGGGGAGTGACAGTAACACCGTGCCCCGGAAGCCTCAACGCGGCGACTCTGCTACTTGCCAATGAAAGTGCATTCACGGGGACTTTCTGATTCACACACAAAAGTCCACCTGACCTTAGCAGGTCTAAGGTATTAAAAAGGTCTGGGGGCGGAGCGATAGCCCAGCGGGTAGGGCGTTTGCCTTGCAGCGGCCGGCCCATGCTGGCCTGGGTTCGATCCCGGCATCCCATATGGTCCCCCCGAGGCACCACCAGGAGTAATTCCTAAGTGCAGAGCCAGGAGAAACCCCCGAGCATTACCAGGTGTGACCCAAAAAGCAAAAATAAATAAATAAATAAATAAATAAATAAATAAATAAAAAGGTCTGGGTAGAGTCACTAGGCCTTTACTAAAGTCACTGTCTGGGGCCAGAGCGATAGTCCAGTGGGTAGGGGCGTTTGCCTTGCACACAGCCGACCCGGGTTCGATCCCGGCATCCCATATGGTCCCCTGAGCACCTCCAGGAGTAATTCCTGAGTACAGAGCCAGGAGTAACCCCTGAGCACCTCCAGGAGTAATTCCTGAGTACAGAGCCAGGAGTAACCCCTGAGCATCACCGGGTGTGACAAAAACAAAACAAAGCGAAAAAAAAAAACAGCAACAATAAATAAATAAATAAAGTCACTGTTCAAGGACCCTTTCACCAGGATCTCGTCCAGCCAGGAGGGACTGCCCTGGGGAAGCTGCCCTGAGGGGGGGGCGGCGGTTTTGCTGGTTGGGCCATTCCCATGGGAAAGAGGGAGCAGAGAGCAACCTTGGGCTGGAGCCCATGGCAAGCTCCAGGGAAGGCCCGGCTGCCCTCCAGTGACCGTTCTCTTCACACACCTGAGTGAGCCTGTCCTTCACATACTCGTGTGGACTACACACACTGTGTGACACTGCCCTTCCGACAGTGTGAGAGGCTGTCCTTCACACACTGGATGAGACCGCTCTTCACACACCTGCAAAACTGCCTGTCACACCTGCAAAGACTGTCCCTCACACT
This sequence comes from Cryptotis parvus, assembly GCA_021461705.1. Classification (NCBI taxonomy): domain Eukaryota; kingdom Metazoa; phylum Chordata; class Mammalia; order Eulipotyphla; family Soricidae; genus Cryptotis; species Cryptotis parvus. The sequence goes on along the minus strand of JAJIBD010006425.1, from coordinate 61,013 downwards.
CCTGAGAGACCATCCCTAACACATTTATGTGAGACCGTCCCCTAACATACCTATGAGAGACTGTCCCCCACATACCCCCTGTCCTTCACGCACCTGGACCATCCCTAACATTTATGAGACCGTCCCTAACATATTTGTGAGACTGTCCCTCACATACATGTGAGGCGGCCCCTAACACACCTGTGAAGAGACTGTCCCTTACACACTTTTGTGAGACTGTCCTTTAACAGCTGTGTGAAAGGCTGGGGGTCTGGGAGGAGCGGAGCTGTAGGTGAGCTCTGAAGGAATGTCCCCCTCCATCAGGTCAATAAACACCTTTTAAAAGGCCCCCCCATCCCCACAAAATTGTTGCTTTCTTCACGGTATTCCTTGAGAAATGATTGTGTCTCACAATATTGCCCTTTACTCTGTGGCTGAGTCGGGAAAACTTATTTTGCATTTCAGAAGCGATTCCCAACAGGGTGCAATTACCTCATCGAGAAACAGCCGGGGCAGCGGCGTTCTCTTGTCCAAGGCCACGGCCACGCGGGAAGCCATGCAATACCTTGGAACCACGCCCATTTGTGCGTCTCCGCACAGCAGGGGGAGAGTGTCTAGTTCCAGGTCGCAAGCCAGGGCCACCAGCACCTGAAGCCACGAGAATGAAACACGGGACGCTCAGAAGTGCAGCCACCGGGGCACCGGCGCTTCCTCAGCGCTCTCCTCCAGGGGCGCCCTCAGCCAGGGTCTGCCCATGGCCTGCAACGAGGACGTCCCCGCCCAGAGCTTTACGCAGCAGTTGTGGGGACACAAGTGCTGGCCCAGCCCCACAATGCGACCCACTTGCTGCCCAGGTGCCTTGTGGGATGTTAATACTAAAAAGGACAGGGCTCGGGGTCACGTGGGGATTTTGGCTCTCCACATTCACAACGGTAGCTGCCGTCCAGGCGGCCAACAACGGGTAGCCCCGGCCCAGCTCTGCCCACATGGGGTGTTACCTTGAAGAAGGGGCTGTGCAGCAGCTGTTTGCCGCCCCTCACCACAGGGTCTTCGTACTCGAACTGTCTCTGCAGCGCTTCTGGGAGGCCTTTCACCAGCGCAGCCAGGGCACTGCCGCTGAAGCTCTGAGAGAGACATCACAGGCTCAGCGGTGGGGAGGTTTGTGCCTGCTCCTCCGCGCAAACACTCGCTGACATTCACAACGTCCTGCTATAAAATCCCCTGATAGTCTCAAAATAGGGGGGGGAAGGCGAAATAACATAACACATATAAAAGAGTTCAAGGGGGTTGAGGCAAGCGCAGCAGGGAGGGGCGCTAGCCTTGCACACGGCTGACCAGGGAGGGCGCTAGCCTTGCACACGGCTGACCAGGGGGGGCGCTAGCCTTGCACACAGCTGACCAGGGAGGGCGCTAGCCTTGCACACGGCTGACCAGGGAGGGGCGCTAGCCTTGCACACGCGGCTGACCAGGGAGGGCGCTAGCCTTGCACATGGCTGACCAGGGAGGGCGCTAGCCTTGCACCACGGCTGACCAGGGAGGGCGCTAGCCTTGCACGCGGCTGACCAGGGGGGGCGGTAGCCTTGCACACGGCTGACCAGGGGAGGGCGGTAGCCTTGCACACGGCTGACCAGGGAGGGCGGTAGCCTTGCACACGGCTGACCAGGGAGGGCGGTAGCCTTGCACACGGCTGACCAGGGAGGGCACTAGCCTTGCACACGGCTGACCAGGATTCAGTCCCCCGCACCCCACAGGGTCCCGCCCAGCCCACACAGGCGTGATAACTCAAGTGCAGAGCCAGGAGGAAGCCCCAAGTGTGGCGCAAATACTCCCCTCTCTCCTTCCAGAACAATCCACATCAAGACTGTACCAAAACAGCCAACCCGGGGGCTCCCAGCCCCGAGGTCAGCACCAGGCTCTTTCGCACATGGCGCAGGTGACCTGCTGTTCTTCAGCGCGCCCGGGCACGTGGGCGGGCGGTGCTTCTCTAAGAACGTCCACCCCACTCGCCTTGCTGACGTCAGTGAAGGAAGGGGCCCTCCGCATGTGTACAGGGGCACAGCCGGGCAGGGCCGCTCCGTACCAGGGGCCCTGGTGTCCGCGCCGTCCTCGCCCAGAAGCCGGTTGATGTTCACCGACTGCCCGAACTCCGTGGTCAGCAGCCGCCTCAGCCTCTGCAGGGCCCACATTCTGTGGCTGGCAGCTGGAAGGCGCACACAGCAGCATGAGACGGTGGCTGTGTCCCCGGGCCCGGGATGATGGGACAACAGCAGGGGGGCGCTTACGGGCGCTCAGCTGGGCGCAGGCAGCCAGTGAGGGCCGCCAGGCGGGGGCGATGCTTCTGTGCGAGGCCAGATTGAGCCGGAAGTCCAACAGGCACGTCACCAGGTCCATGGACGGGCCGACAGGGCGCCAGCGGTCGGAAAGCAGGTCCCGGGGCCCTGAGGAGGGGCTCGGTGAGCATCCCGGGTCGGGCTGGCCGAGGGAGCGCCCGAAGCCCAACCAACAGGGGCACCAGGCCCTGGGACAGGCGCCGCGGACACTGCAGCAACATCCACGGCAGCGGGCCACGATCCTGCCACAGGCGGCGGAGCCCCCAGCTACAGAGCAGCCGCAGGGAAGAGCACCGGCCTGGGTGCCGGCGAGGCGTGCCAGCCCTCACCTGCGGCCGGCATGATGGGGTACACGGTGAAGCGCCAGCCCCAGCCGTTCACAGACCCGTCGCTGAGGAACTTCCACTTCAGCTCGTCGCCAGGGATGCGCAGCTCGCTGGACCAGTCGGACCATTCCCGGCCTGGAGAGGCGCAGACCTCGGTGAGGACCTCGGCCCCACCCAGCCACCCAGGCGGCGTGGACACAAGGCACAGCCCTTCACGCCAGGGCTGCTGCGGGAGGGCACAGCCAACCAGTGCCAGCGGGAAGCACAGCCACTGCCCAGCACCCAGGATCTGTGGCCAGGACCCGGGAGCCACAGCCAGCGCCGCGGCAGGAAGGCCCTGCAAGGCGGATATTGTGGACGGGCGTGGGGCGGCAGCGGGCGGGGAGAGGCCCAGAGAACAAGCCTGCCCCCTGCAACCCCACTGCATACTCGGTGCCCACGGTGGGGCCGCCCTCTGCCCTCGCACCTGAGCGCACGGAGACGACCCTGTTGACCCGGTCCATGACCGTGAGGGGGTCGTGGCGCCGCTCCGTGGAACACTGACGGTCGAACTCCACCGGAGGCCCTCTGCACCTGGAGGCCACGTGGGCCCCAAACAGAGGAGCGGGTGAGGTAGGCGCCCGCACACAGACAAGGCGGCTCCTCTCCCCCGCCTGCACCGTGCTCTTGGCAAGAAGGAGACGCGGGCTCAGCTCAGCTCGGAGTCTCTGTACAGAGCAACTGCAGAACAGCCGGAAGCAAACACGAGACGGGGAGAGGCGGGACAGCAGGACCAGGTCTGGGGAACTGAGCTTGGAGTCACCCCAGGGGGGTTTATAAAATAAACAAAAACTGCAACCACCACAGAACGTTGAGGAGTCGGAGTCAGACAGCAGCGCAGTCTGACAACATGAGGGTGGGGCGTACCCGCACCCGAGAGGGGCCTCAGGAGCTGACTCGCGGGCCCACGCTGGACTCAGGAGCTGACTCGCGGGCCACGCTGGACCCAGCTGACCACGCCAGAGCAGCTGTCAAGTATGTCCAGATGACAAGAGCCAGCGAGCGGGCCCAGAGCCACAGCGCAGCGGGCAGGGGCCTGCCTGGAACGTACCCAGCCAGGTTCAATCCCCGGCATCCCACAGGGTCCCCTGAGGCCCCACCCCACCCCGGATAGATCCTGGAGTGCAGAGCCAGAAGTTTGCCCTGAACAGTGCTGGGTGTGCCCCCATTCCCCAAAAAAGCGGCAGACATGAGAACAAGTGAGAGCAAACCTGGCGCTGACCCAACCAGCACGAGATCTCAACACGGGAAGTCAGGCGGCAAGGGCGAGAATGAAAGTTACAAAGAGCAGAAGAGAATGTTCTCTAGAGGGCAGAACGGCAAGTGAAGAGTCTAAAGCACTCGGGGAAACATCAAACATAAGAATCTTCCAGCGGGTAGAGTGTTTGCCTTACATGCGGCCTGCCCATGCCGGCCCGGGTTCGATCCCCGGCATCCCATAGGGTCCCCCGAGCACCGCCAGGAGTAATTCCTGAGTGCAGAGCCAGGAGTAACCCTGAGCATCGCCGGGTGTGACCCAAAAAAGAAAAAAAGAAGAAGGGGGGCGGAGCGATAGCCCAGTGGGTAGGGCGTTTGCCTTGCGCGGCCGGCCCATGCCGGCCCGGTTCGATCCCTGGCATCCCATATGGTCCCCCGAGCACCGTCGGGAGTAATTCCTGAGTGCAGAGCCTGGAGTAGCCCCTGAGCATTGCCGGGTGTCACCCAAAAAACAAAAAACAAAACAAAACAAACAAAAAAAAAGAATCATAGGAGACAGATACCCCCAAAGAGGAAAAAAAAGATAAAACTACAGTCCCACCCCTCAATTTAAAGAGGTTAAAGACGAACGCTGATCTACAAACTAATCCAAACAGGAAAGACAAAGAAATACACACGCGGACGTGACTCATCCAAAGATGAGGAAAAGCAGGAATGCCGGAAGAGGGAGAAAGACCCCAAGACACTGGGAGACAAAATACGGTTAGGGGACCAATTCCTGAAAACCACAGTGAAGGCGGAGAGCGGCAGGATGACGCCGTGAGGGACCCTCTGGACTACGGGTCCCCAATAGGAAGCATCTGCCAGAGACCGTGTGGGCGGCTCGGTGGCTCCCACTCCTGCCTGCCGGGCAAGAGACAGAGCACAGACCCCTAGGTACAAGCCCCGGGAGGGGACAGGGGCAGCTACGCCCACTCCCGGGAAGGGGTCAGCAGAGCGCAGGCCTTGACGGGCACGAGGCAGGCGGGGGCCGCCGGAGTGAACCAAGGCGGCTTCTCGGCCCACGTCTGCCAGCGGCTGCGCTTGCGACGCCGAGCATTTACTGTCCTGCCTTTTCTGTCTCACGCTGCAGCCCGGAGAGGAGGAAGAGGCGCTGAGGGGCCCCGGGCCGCACCTGGAATCTTCACGGTGCCGCTGGACGACGTGTCGTCTGTGTAGGGGTGGCTGCTCTCCACCACCACGGGCTGTGACGACAGGCGGCCGCTCTGCGGAGTCGGTGGCCACGTCCTCCAGCTCGGTGACACACAGCTCCAGCAGCATGTCGGCCACCTGGGAGCAAGCAGGATGCGGGAGGGTTGGCACAAGGGCTGGAGCCTCCCGCAGAGGCAGAGGGGGAGAGAGGAGGGAGGCCCGGGGGCTCAAGAAGCCGAGCCGCTAAGCCGCCCGCTGACCCTAACAGCTGCAGTGCCCAGGGCCGAGACGCAGATGCCCATCTGCACAGGGTCAGCAGGAAGTGGACAGAGGGAGTGAGGGTCTGGATGGGGCCCAGGGCCTCAGGACTGAGCCCCCAGGGAGGGGCCTATACATGCAGGCGTGGCTCCAGCCACCCGAGGAGATTCCAGCTTAGAGCTAAGAGTGCTTCAGTTCTCGGGGGCTGGCCCTGAGCTCCCGAATGAAGGAGGCTGAGCACGGAACATTCTAGCACACTGGGGGCTGAGCACGGAACATTCTAGCACACTGGGGGACTCAGCACGGAACATTCAGCACACAGGAGGGCTGAGCATGGAACATTCCGGCACACTGGGGAATGAGCATGGAACATTCCGGCACACAGGAGGGCTGAGCATGGAACATTCTAGCACACAGGAGGGGCTGAGCACGGAACATTCCGGCACACTGGGGGGCTGAGCACGGAACATTCCAGCACACAGGAGGGCTGAGCACGGAACATTCCGGCACACTGGGGGGCTGAGCACAGAACATTCCAGCACACAGGAGGGCTGAGCACGGAACATTCCAGCATACTGGGGGCTGAGCATGGAACATTCTAGCACACAGGAGGGCTGAGCATGGAACATTCCGGCACACTGGGGAATGAGCATGGAACATTCCGGCACACAGGAGGGCTGAGCATGGAACATTCTAGCACACAGGAGGGCTGAGCACGGAACATTCCAGCACACAGGAGGGCTGAGCACGGAACATTCTAGCACACTGGAGGGCTGAGCACGGAACATTCCGGCACACTAGAGGGCTGAGCACGGAACATTCTGGCACACAGGAGGGCTGAGCACAGAACATTCTAGCACACTGGAGGGCTGAGCACAGAACATTCCGGCACACTGGGGGCTGAGCACGGAACATTCCGGCACACTGGAGGAACACTCTACCATGGCAAAAGGTCCCCTTATTGCTGGGCAACATCTACCAAACAACAAAGCCGACTTTGAGCACAGAGTTTCAAGTGCTCTGACGCGACAGCATCAACAGTGAAGCTCATGCAGGGACCCCAAGGAACGTCCAAATGGAAGGAACCAAGGCCATAAGCTCAGACATGACGAACGTGGCCAAGCCCACTTCGATCCCCAGCACCGCCCAGGGTCCTGCGCACTGCTGGGCGTGGCCCAAAAGGCAAAACAGTGAAAGGTAAATTGCCGATGGCTCAGCTGGGCAAAATATAGGAAAAAGAAATCCTGAAAACTATCAAAAGAAACATGAATTCTCCGAAAGCATGAAAGGACACAAAACTGGCAATATAAGCACTGACAATCAGAACCGTCTACGGGACCCGAAACCCCAGCAGCGCCAAACCACACTGTGGCTGGCCAAGGCGCGGGGTGCTGGGGGGGCGATGGCGTCAGGGACAGGGCGAGGGATCACAGCTGTCTGCAGGGACAGACGAGCGCGAGGAGGGGATCCCGGCAACTGCAGAGACTCACCCCCGTCCGTCTGCAACTCACCTGCGGGTAGGCGGTGCCCATGGCCGGGGAGCACGGCCGAGAGCACGTCCTTGCCCTTGTCCCCTGCCCGGCTGCACACGGACAGCTTGAGCAGGTCCACCACCACTCCGGGTGTCGTCGGGGACCAGCAGGCTGGTGAACTCATCCAAGGACTGCGGCTCCGGGCCCGGCGCTTTATTCTGGCTTTCGGCATCCTACGAAGCACAACAGTGAAGAAGATGAGAACAGAGAAGCGCCGTGAATTAACGGACGTCTAGCGACCGTGGCCGAGAAAGGGACACTGCGACTGCGCCCCTGGAGTCCCCATGGAAGTGGACGTTTATTCAGGACCAAGTAAGCGGGTGAGCGGACACCAAAGGCACGTCAGGGAAGACGCCCCGTGAGAACCTGTGGTGTCTCGACAAGACGGACACCACGCTGCTGTGCTGTCTTCAGGGACAGGGCTGAAACCCTGTCACTGGCAATGGACGTCCCACTAATGAGTTAGTGGGAGACGTCGGAGCTGGCAGGAGCCAAGCACGGCCCAGGGTCGCTCCTAAGTGACACAGTACAGCAAGTACATGCTGGACAGATGGACAGAACGAAGCTTCAGACTCGCAGAGGGGTCAGTGTCTGAGAAAGGACAGGGTGCGGCGTGGGCAAATCAGATGAAGGGTCCACGGGGTGGCGGAGGCGGACCTTGGGGGGGGGGCTGAGCGGGGACCGTGGGAGCACGTGACTTGCCCTGTTCCGGCAGGTACACCCCAGCGTGCTGGAATGGTCACGTCACGGGAAAGCCGTGACTGCAACGCTAGAAACCCCGCCCCGGATAAACCTGGGGCTCACAGCAGCTCAGGTGGGCTTCACCTCTGCCGTTATCTACATCGTCTCCTGCATCTCAAGCCTGGAGCAGCTGCCCACGAAGCGTCCAGAGGGCGCGTGAAGTCAAGTCTTCTGCTTCCGAGCTTCCGGCCCCGTGCGGCTCACGCGCCCCCATCCCTCCCCACACTGCCCCTTCGGCAGCACCAAGGACCTGCTGGCTCGCCAGGACAGCCCCGCCCAGACCCCCCCATCCTGGTGTGGGTCTCCACCTGTCTGTGTGTCCACTACTGAGCCCACCACATAGGAGACTTCTGGAGCTGGCTTGGGAGCAGCCGGGCAGCCACTCAGAGACGGCGCCAGGCACAGAGCTCCACAGAGTCTCACAGGACGCTGGAATAACGAGCAGGTTCTGACAAGGTCTCTGCGAGAAGGCAGCTGGGTCACGGGGATGCCCAGACTGACGCTCGGGGACAGGCGTGGCCAGGCCACTGCTCCCGGGGAGCAGCTGGGCGTGCAGCAGAGCACTGCGTCTCCGTGGGTGTGAGAGCATGGAAGAAGCCCGGTAACCTCTTTGGTCTTGGTCATGGTCTCCGCAATGATGCTGGCAGCGCCGGGGTCATCCGTCACGGGGATGAACGGCCGCGAAGACGCTGAGGACGCAGACGGGGTCACTGCTGAGGGGGTCACGGCATCCTCGGAAGAGACCGTCTAGTTGGGAAGGAAACACACAGGAAGGGGGAGAGCTCGGCAGCCTGGCACAGCTCCCAAGGCCCAGAATTAGCCAGGGAGCCGGAGGCAGCCCTGGAAAGCGAGCACGTGCCCTCCCAGGAACTGGCCAACTCCCCTATTCACAAGGTCACACAGAGAAGACGGAGGCGACTCCTTTGTCTTCAAGTTGGGGTTTTCCCACCAAAGAAGTTCCACGCACTTGGCCGGCAGAACTGCAGATAAAGGCCTGCGGGCTTGCGTTCACGTTACAGTTGACCCCTCACACCGCCGGGATTAGGGGACAACCCCATCGCACTATAGAACCCACTGCAACTGTTGTCGTTGCTGCTGCTTGGGGCCACGCCTGGTAATGTCCGGGGGGCACGCGGTGCTGGGGGGTCTGACCCCGGGAAGCCACGTGAACCGGCCTCCTCAGATGTGGCACAGCCACCTCTGGGAAACGAGACTGGCTTCAAGCCCCCATTCCCAGAACAAAAGCTCAGGGGCCTCAGGCTGCTAGGAGCTCCCCACCCTAAGCAACATCTGGTATCTGCTAACAAACCTCCCTTTAATCTCTGATTTCAAACCGGAGCCCACACTCGGAGCCACAGGCACAGAAACACTACGAATACATGAAAACACCCCAAAAACCCAGTTTCTGTAGACCGGGTGGACCCCCCAGGTCTTCGTGATCTCACCTCCCCTCTCTTGTCCTGCCGTGGGTTCGGGCTCAGTCTGTCATCGATGTCCGTGGCCAGCACACATTCCTCTCCGGTCACGGGACTGGCCATGGCAGAGGCGTCGGAGGCAGGTGCCGGCGAGGAGAAGGAGGGACACTCCACGGGGGCCATCATGCCCGCCGGCATCAGCGCCCCGACCACTGCGTCTCTGCCGGAGGAGGAAGCCAGGCTGGGAGGCGGCCAGCCCCCTCCAGGGCACGCCTTGGAGGGGGACCGCACTGCCTAAGCAACCTCCTCCCTGTCACCTCAGGGGCTAGTGTCCGGCGCCTAGGCGGGAGGGTGGTGCTACAAAGGGACTTCCCCGTTGTCTTGGGGCAAGAGCTTTGACCAGGAACACTATCACCATGTCTCCAGCAGCCGGGGTCGGAGCACCCACTCCTGGCCTTAATATCTAAAGAGCCACGGCACAACAGGTGAAAACCATCCAGCAGCTGGCGAGAGCGTAAGGGGGCGAGGCACTTGCCCTGCACGGGCCGACCTCGACCTACTCACTAATCGTGCTGTGCACCATCCGCCGAAGCACCACCGGGAGCACAGAGCCGGCTCCTGAGCACCTCTGAGCGTGGCCTAGCAGCCCCTTTCCAAAGGCCCCTCAAGCCCAGCACAACGAGCCTGTGGTCAGGGAAACCCCAAGGCAGCAACTCTGCGGTCTCTGCAATCCTGGGTGGGTCCTGACCTGCAAACTACAAGGCTGTGCCGCGTTTAGGGATTCGCCTCTGGCCGGCACATGCACGACACGCACGGGCCCCTCGAGGGAGCCAGAGCTGCAGGAAGTAGCAGAAAGTGAGTGTGATCAAAGCTCCACTTGCGTTAGGGATGCCCAGAGGCCAACGAGCGGCGCCTAACTCTTCCTCCCGCGCCCCCAACGTTCCTGTCTGGGTTGGCTGGCGATGAACACTCACAAAAAATGAAGCAGGAGAGATGGCACAGCAGGAAGGGAGGGGCACTTGTGTGGCATGTGGCTGGCCCTAGTGCGGTCCCCCAACACCCCGCCTTGCATATGGTTGCCTGAGCCCCACCAGGAGCGACCCCTGAGCACTGCTAGGTGTGGCTCCGAGAGTCCTGAAACGATTCTTTGTTGGGTCCACACCCAGCGATGCTCAGGGGTTACTCCTGGCTCTGCACTCAGGAATTACTCCTGGCTGTGCTCGGGAAGGGCTCAAGGGGATGCCGGGATCGAACCCGGGTCGGCCACACACAAGGCAAACGCCCTCCTGCTGTACCACCACTCCGGACCCTGGAAAGATCTTTATCGCAGCTTCCGAAGTTCCCCGTCAGGAGCAGCTAAGAGATGCACGGAGTCGCTCTTGTTCACTCTCAGAGACTAAAACTACTCCCAGGCGGGACGGCCAACGCTCCTAAGGAGACGGGCTCCGTGAGCGGAGGAGGCTCGGCGCCACCTGGCATACAGGATCTGCAGCGCCGTGAGGATGTGCGACAGGGCCTGCTGCTTGGCCAGGTTCCCGTCCAGCGACAGGAGGATCTTGGCCAGGGAAGGGCGGTTGGGCTTGGCGTTATTTGCACCACTGACTTTATTGCTGGCCGCGGACGAGTCGGAATCTGAAGGCACGCCTGGGAAGGGAGGGGAAAGAGAGCGTGGGCACGAGGTCTGATGCCATCATGCCCGTCTGTCCTGTGGGAGCAGTGTGCCCAAATCCCCTCAGCAACACCCACAGTCCCCGCATGGGCCTGGTCCTCATCGGCTGCATGGCGCACACATGGCCAGTAAGCGAGAGCAGCTGCCCAGGAGGCAGCACCAGAGACCCAAACCCACCAACGCCAAGTCCAGACACCAAACAGAAACACGGGCACAGCGGGCACGGAGAGCCACCAACGATGTGAGCAGGGTCGGGGACTCTCCGGACTTAGAGAAAACACAATCTGAAAACGCGGCGGAGCGTGGTGACATTCACAGAAACACTTGACACCCAGAGGACGGGGGCTGGCCAGGTCAGGGGGTCAGGGACACAGGTCTGAGCTGCAGGACGCCTGGGCTCCCGCAAGAGGCAGCAGGGGGCGAGAGTGCCAGGGGCAGAGTACCCCCTAAAACAAGAATCTAAACCTCAGGGCAGTGCTGGCAGTTAAGGGAAACGCCGTAACGATCAACACACCCGCCCCGTGCGGGAGGGCTGGATCGGCGACTTCGCTGCAGGAGCCCCCGGCTCCATCCCCGTACCAAGTGGGACCCCGAGTACCACAGGAAAGGTCCCCAGCCGGAAGCTGTAGCGGCGACCGTGCCTCCCCTCTCCCCACAATGCCCCGCACCTCCCTCTCTCTCCTGGGCCAGGCAGAAAGTCTCCCCCAAAGAGGGGGCAGCGAGTGGGGCCACTCCGCCAGCAACCATCAACGAGGTGGCCACCTGTGAACACCAACATCCACAAGCACATGCACGGGCTTCAAGAAGCCTGCACCCAGGGGCTCAGAGGCCTGGAGGTTTGCCATGAAGGAGGCGGGCAGCCCTGACGTGTGCCCTGACCCCAGGCTCAACAAAGCCATCTGGGCCAACGGAACAAGGGCTGAGCCATACGGAATCCATGTGCGTTGGTCCAGAAAGCAGAGAGGATGAAGAGTCACTGAGCAAACTCTATACATCGGTCACCTCTGTGCCCATCCCCACTTTTAAAAGTCTGCAAACAATGTGGCTGAGAACTCAACTGATGACTGATAAAGTTATAAAATAAAAATAAAAAAAAGAGAAAGGTTCCCCATACAGCCCCAGGAGCCCAAGCCAACAAGACCCGAGGCGAGAAAGGGCAGCGAGGACTGCGGAGGAGCATGGCAGGACGATTAAACCAACAGGCAGACGGGCGTGGGACGGTTCCCCACTCCGGAGAAACAGCACAGACCATCAGGGCTCGACCAAGAAGGCGAAGACTCCGTGGCCTTCAAGGAAGAGGCTTTCAGTACAAAGAACACAGACAGGGCCGACATAAACGCACGAGGGAAGGCCCTTGCTAAGCAGCGGCTGACTCCAGATGGATCCGTTGGATCCCAGCCCACCCCGGGAGTGAGCCGGCACACAGAGGGCCCACCAAGAGCAGAGCTGGACGATGACCTTGAGTCCCACTGGGTGTGGCCCAAGACACAAAAAACTAAACTACAGAAGAACGAAAAGTTAAGCCGTAGGGAAAGGGCAAAAGTGGGAACATAGGAGGCCTGCGGGGTGGCGGAAGGCCGGAGGCCACCCACAGGGAAGGAAGCGCAGGGAAAGCAGGAGGGAGAAGATGCTCAGACGCCCCCGCTGACGGGCGGCAGTTTCTACAAGCAGGTGATGATTTTTAGTAGAATTGAGAATTTAAAAAAAAAACAAGGGGGCCGGAGTGATAGCCCAGTGGGTAGGGCATTTGCCTTGCACGCTGGGCGGTCCCTGTGCCGGCCCGGTTCGATCCCCGGCATCCCGTATGGTCCCCCGAGCACCGCCAGGAGTAATTCCTGAGTGCAGAGCCAGGAGTGACCCCTGAGCATTGCCAGGTGTGACCAAAAAGAAAAATAAATAAATAAAATAAAAAAACCAAAAGGCTGTTTCTAAACACCAGCAAGGAGCAACCTGGGTGCCCATAGGTAAAAGCAGAGGCAGGGAAAAGTTTTAAAAATGCAACTTGTGAGAAGCACAAAAACATTAGCTGCCGAGGCTGTCTGTGAAACAGCAGGACTCTGAGCCAAGACGGGGAAACGCTGCCCACACCTGACACTGGGAGAGAGACTCCCCAGAGGCTGGAAACAAGTGACACTGGCGTGAGGCTGGCGGACCCCCAGAACGGCCGTGCATCCACGTGGCCCCAGTGACGCAGCCATTCGCGAAAGCAGACAGGCCCGGCCCGAGTCACACGCGCTGCTGAGGCGACCCGAGGGAGCAGGGCTATGGGGCCGCAGCCCGGATCATCACTTCCTCCAGCCACAGCCGCAGACAAAGCGGCATTCACGCCCCGAAGAGCAAGACCCCAGAGCAGAGCCGAGTGCAGAGCGCACACGCACATTAAGCGCGGCTGACCTTTGACAGCTCAAAGGGGGCTCAGAGGGCCGTGGTTTCCAACGGCCAGTCCGTGGGTCAGCGCCTGCTCACGGGCAGAAACCGAGAGCCGGGGAAATAAAGAAGCGTTTTCAACGAGTCCCACTGAAACGGCTGGGTATTAAATACCAACTCCAATAAGGGAATTTCAAAAATTTCCATCTGCAGCTCATGTGAGAGATAAAATTCAACTGGCAACAAAGTGCTGTGGGGTGGAGGGGTAGGGGGGCGAGTCCCAGGACTGTGTGTGAGGGAAGATGAGGGGGGTGGGGGGGGCTCCTGGCACCAACTGCTCCCCTCAGCACTGCTGGGAGCAACCCCTGAGCACTGAACCAGCGTGCCCTGACCCGGGGTTAGTGCAGATCCAAGCAGGTATTTGCTACAGTCTCGTGTGAGAGAGCTGGAGAAGGGGCCGAGCAACAGTCCAGAGGAGAGAGAGCACTTGTCTTTTTTTTTTTTTTTTTTTTTGCATTTTTGGGTCACACTAGGCAATGCTCAGGGGTTTCTCCTGGCTCTGCACTCAGGAATTACTCCCGCGGTGCTCAGGGGACCATATGGGATGCCGGATCGAACCCGGGCCCAGCATAGACCGGCCCAAATGCCCTACCGCTGGGCTATCGCTCCGGCCCCCGAGCACTTGTCTTGCACACGGCCAACCTGGGCTCAACCCCGGCACCGTACAGGGCTTGCCGAGCCCCGCCAGAAGAGATCCCTGAGCACAGAGTCCAGAGCACAAGCCGCTGTGCCCTCCCACAAAGAAAAAAAGGAAAAGAATGGATAAGAAATTTTTATGACTTCTAGTTCAACAATGCAAGGGGTAGTTTAGATACAAACCCAATGAGCCATTAAAAATAAGTGGAGGGGGCCGGACGATAGCCTAGTGGGTAGGGCGTTTGCCTTTGCAAGCGGCCGGCCTATGCCAGCCCAGGTTCAATCCCCGGCATCCCATATGGTCCCCTGAGCACTGCCAGGAGTAATTCCTGAGTGCAGAACCAGGAGGTAACCCCTGAGCGTCGCCGGTGTGACCCAAAAAAGCAAAAAATAAAAAAATAAGCGGAGGAAGGGAGATAAACCGGACTTTACCAAAATTAAAAATAGCGCTTCTGAATTCAACCTGAAAAGGACAAAAACACAAGCCGCCCCGTGAGAACATCCCCAGAAACCAGCGAGGACGAAGGATGCGGGTGTCGGAGGCCGCCGGAGACGGGCTCCACGCGCCAGTGTGCAGCAGCCCAGCAGCGAGGCCCCGCCTGGCACCACGAGAAGGTCCCACAAGCACAGAGCCGCCTGCGGCCGGGCCCTCACACCACCAGGTGTGGCCCGAGAACGAAGAGCAAAACCCTCGGAAGCGCGTGGTGCCGGAAGCCGGATGTGCTGCGGGTTCCAGCACCAGAGAAGCACGTGGGAGGGGAAGAGGCCCCAGGGGCAGCCGGTGGCCACCACACATGCGGGCACAGCGAGCCGACGGCCAGGCCCGTGTGCAGGACCGGCAGGGAGACACAGACCCGCCGGCGCCTACAGTGCCCACCCAGAGAAGTGCCCGTCCCTGACGACCACGGACCACGCCTGCAGGAAGCCCGGGGAAAGGGCCGACGCGGTCCGTGGAGGGGGCAGGGACGACCAACAAAGCCCCAAACGAACAGGCACAAACGGGCAATGAACGGAGACAATTCTCCCATGAGCAACACCGAGTGGGCAAAGCGAGCGTCTTTTTCGAGGACTTGTGTGTGGTCACTCTCAAAGGGAGGCTGGTCTGTGGCAGCGGAGCAAGGCAGGGGCCGCGTGGGGCAGGAGTGCAGCCCCTGCAGGGCGAGCGGCTCCTCTTGTCGGCTGTCGGCGCCTGTGCGCATGCCCCACGCCCCAGGATCATTGCTTGAGTGGCGACCGACCACCTCTGGCTGCCTCTGGTTGCTGCAGCGCCACCACCTCCCGCCTGCTGGGGCGCACGCCCTGGGTAAGACCCTGCCGTCCCGTTACCACCCAGGACTCTGGCAAATGAACACCGAGCTGGGCTGAATCAAGAGCACAGCAGGCAGGACATCTGCCTTGCACACGGCCGACCAGGCTCGATCCCCGGCATCCCATATGGTCCCCGAGCACTGCCAGGAGTGATTCCTGAGTGCAGAGCCAGGAGTAACCCCTGAGCATCGCCGGGTGTGACCCCAAAAAGCCCAAAACCAAATAAATGACGCGCACTACCTAAGTAGGAAGCACCCAAGGGGTCTCTTGCAGTCTGGAAGAGGACGGGCTCGTGGACGGAGGGTGTGGCCACATCAACAGTGGTCCAGGCCACGCTGTGGGACGAGCCGCAGGCCACCCGGTGATCTTCTGGCCTTCCAGGCCTTGCACCAGCGTGGGCTTCCCTGTTCACCGTCGTGGTGCCGTTGCCCTGCTGCCCGTGGTCGTTGTCGCCCCACGCATAGACCTGTGGGAAGCAAACGCTCAAGCGTCTTGTCAGAACTCCTGGCGGCGGGGCCCAGAGGGCAAGCCCAAGGCCTTGCCCTCCCCCGCCACCAAACGCAGTGGCCAGTGACTCTCCCTGGCTCCCTGCTGGGCAGACACCGGGGCCCTCAGGCCCGGCCCCACTCACCTGCCCTGCGTCTGTGACCGCCAGGCAGTGCAAGGCCCCCACGGCCACGTGCCACGATCTTCTTCCCTCGCAGCCCTTCCACCACCTGCGGCTTCCGCACGTGCACGTCAGAGCCGTGGCCCAGCCGGAAATAGTCCCCCTTTCCCCTGTGAGAGGCAACAGGGCGCGTCACCACAGGGGAAGCCCAGCCCCTGCGCGGCCGACAGCGTGTGTGCTCCGGGAGAGGTGCGGCACAGAGGCCCCGAGCGTGGAGGCGCCTGTGTGGGAGCACTAGGCGAGCAGAGCTAGAATCCGGGCGCTGTGGGAGAACAGACATCCCCAGGTTCTCTCCAAAGGCTGGTTCTGGGGGCGCATTGCTAATAACACTGGCACAAATCCCTCAGGGAACGAGTGAGGGGACCAAGAGGACTGGAATAAGTAAAGAACCTCTAGGGTAGGGACAGGGCCAGAGCCCACTACATAAGCATGATGCTGGGCCATGGGGTCACCTACCACGTCCCCACCACGCCTGACTCACACAGGAGAGACCCACTCCACACAGGCGCAGTGCTGGGCCCTGTGGTTACGTACCACGTCCATACCACGCCTGACTCACACAGGCGCAGTGCTGGGCCCTGGGGTTACGTGCACACGTCCCCACCACGCCTGACTCACACAGGAGAGACCCACTCACAAAGGTGCAGTGCTGGGCCCCGGAGTTACGTACCACGTCCACACCACGCCTGACTTGGTGAGCGCCAAGGAGAACTGGGCCCCACACTCGATCTGACACACGCCCTGTCCGTTCAGCCTCTCAATGTTCTGGGGCACGTTACAGCCTCGCTTCCGCCCCGGCCCAGCTTTCCGAAGTCACCGTCACCCCAGGAAAACACCAACCCTGGAGCGCAGGGAGAAACCCATGAGGCCGGGCTCGGGGCTGTGAGCTCACTCCCAGGCGGGCCGGGCGCTCACCTTCGTCGGTGAGAGCCAGGGTCTGGGCGTCTCTGCTCCCACAGGCGACCTGGACCACTTTCGGTGACCGAGGAGGACTTTCACCTACGCGACGACAAACGTAAGAAGGGAGTCAAAGGCACGGACCCAGAGCCAACCCCCGCACGCGTGGGTGGAGGCCCCATGGCGGCGCTCAGGCTTGAGGCTTCCAGCGGGCGGCGAGCTCGGGAGGCGACGGCAAAGTGTCCACCCACCATCTTGGGCTTCAGCTGCGTGGTGTTGTCCCCGTGCCCCAGCCGGCCGTACCGCCCAGGCCCCAGGTGTAGAGCTCGCCGCTGGACGTGAGAGCCGCGCTGTGAGAGCTCCCACAGGCGATGTCGCGGATGCGCTTGGTCTTCAGGGCCTCGATCAGCCGCGGCTTGTCACAGTTCCTACAGCAACGGAATCACACCGTTCGGCATTAGGCCAGCTCCGACGGAGGAGAAAGGGTGTCACACACCCGCCCGCCCCCACCAGACCACAGCAGCTCAGCGTGACTGCCAAGCCGAACCGAGAACCTGGGAGTCAGGCCACACTCCGGGCTTTGTTTCTTACTTCCGCCCCACTTCCGTGGAGGGCCCCCTCCCCGCCGCCCTGCCCACGGCGCTGGGCACTATCTGGGCAGTCCCTTCCAGGCGGGCAAGGGGAGCGCACTCACATTCTGCTGAAGTGCCCGAGTTTGCCGTCGCCGCCTTCGCCCCATGAAAACACCTTGCCGTCGACGGTCAGAGCCGTGGCATGGCGGCCGCCTGCAAGTGACAAAGAGTGGCTGCCGGGAGGGTAGCACACGCCCACGCCTGTGTGACAGAGAAATGGGCGACAGGGACCAACGCTTTTCTTTTTTCTTTCTCGGGGAGTCACACCCAGTTATGCTCAGGGGTTACTTCTGGCTCTGCACTCAGAAACTGCTCCTGGTGGTGCTCGGGGACCCCTATGGGATGCCGGGATCGAACCCAGGTAGCCCATGTACAAGGCAAGCGCCCTCCCTCGCTGTCCTATCGCTCCAGCTCAGGACCAACACTTGGGGGTGATGGGCAGCTGGGCTAACCCGCAGTTTCCATCTTAGAAAGGAGAGCTCGAGGGGGCCGGAGCGATAGCCCAGTGGGTAGGGGCGTTTGTCTTGCACGCGGCCGGCCCATGCCGACCCAGGTTCGATGCCCGGCATCCCATATGGTACCCCGAGCACCGCCAGGAGTAATTCCTGAGTGCAGAGCCAGGAGAAACCCCTGAGCATTGCCGAGTGTGACCCAAAAGCAAAAAAAGAAAAAGAAAAAAAGAAAGGAGAGCTCGCATAGTGTTGCCGACCCATCGAGGTCCCAGAAAGATAAACACTGTAAAAATCTGGATTGGGCCAACAGGTTCAACGGGTGGCGGCCTCAGCCTCTGAAAAAGGGGCCGGGGAACCACAGAGGCAAAAACTTCGCTCTTTCCGCCACAGCCACACGCTTCCTGCGCCAGCCTGTCCACCCCGCCAGGGCTGGCAACAGTCCACACTGGCCTTTCCTCTCTGGTGCCCGAGTCCCCACTTCTTTCCAACAGACCCTGGGAAGCCCGGGCCCCGCTGGGAGCAGCGCTCCCACCTGCTCATGCCCGCAGCGAACGGCAGGGAAGTGGCGGCTATGCGCAAGGCCACGGGACGAGCGTGAGGGGCCACGTGAGCCAGACGACAGGGTGCACTTGGAGAGGCTGGTGCAGCAGTGCAGACGGGCGGGCCTGCGAGCCCTCCCCTGCTCGGACCAAGTCTCTCTGGGGGTGTTCTGGCAGCCTTCACCCTACTCAGGCCAGGCGGCACCTGAGTCCTACAAGTGTTGGCCACATCCCTCAGGGTCTCAGCTCAGCACGGAGACAAGGTGGCCTGAATGAGGAAAAGTGCTTTCCACCTTGTCGATATTTAAGAAAACATCTCTTCTGGGGCTGGAGTGACAGCACAGCGGGAGGGCGTTTGCCTTGCACGCAGCTGACCTGTGTTCAATCCCGGTATTCCATATGGTCCCCTGAGCACCGCCAGGAGTAATTCCCTGAGTGCAGAGCCAGGAGTGACCCCTGAGCATTGTCAGGTGTGACCCAAAAAAGCCAAAAGTAGATAGATAGATAGATAGACAGACAGACAGACAGACAGACAGACAGACGAAATGCCTCTTCTATTATTATCACAAGGCCGCAAGGGGCACTCTGGGAAGTGCTGTGAAAGTCTTTGCCCGGAAAGTCAGGGCCTATTTGAGCGCGAACTTGTTGGTGAGGGTCTGGGGGCCGCCCAATGCCTCAGGCAGCAGCAAGGGCTGTTTCGAGTCCACCGGGAGGCTTCCCTAGGACAAAACTATTCCTCCTGGGGCCCCCTGAGGCTGGCACAGGCTGCCTCAGGGGGCAGCGTTCCCTGGGCCCCCACGCGTCTCTGACAAGGCCCAGCCGGGTCGGTACCTGAGTGCACGGCCACCTTCTTGGCGACGTAGCTGCTGAGCGCAGTGATCTGCCGGGGATGGGCACCGTGCCGCTGGACAGGCCCAGCCCCAGGCGGCCGTTGGTGGCCTCCCCACAGGCGTAGACCTTCCCCTCCACTGTCACTGCAAGGAAGCAGAGCGCAGACTCACTCTTCACGGCATGCGCCCCCACACCCGTGCCGGCCGGTCACCACTGGACACTGCCCGTCAGGGCGCCCTACCTGCAAATAAGCTCTTCGAGCCGCCCGGCCACCTGCACCACATTCAGAGCAGAGAGAGTCTCGGAGAAGCGAAGGTACTTTAATCTAGGAGAGGTGGTTTATTCAAAGAGAGAGAGGGAAGGATCATTTGTCCATACTGCAGAAAGCGGTAAGTGACCCTGCCCGGTGACCAGGTGGCGCCGGCGGCGACTGCTCATTCGTCTGAGAATTCTTGGCTTTTCTTTGGGGGCGGGACGGGGTCATACTCAGTGATGTTCAGGATGTCGGAGATCACACTCGGGTCAGCCATGGGCAAGGCAAACGCCCTACCCGCTGTGCTGTCGCTCCGGCCCCAAGGACTAACTTTGGTAACATCTAACGGTCACGCCAACACATGCAAGGTGAGACCATTTAGAAAACTGGCCACTTGGGGTCAACAAGGCTGGCCTGGGGCCCTGCGGGACGTACCTTAGAGCCTTTGAGTCCACCCAGCTGGTCCTTGTCATTCAGTCCCCACACAAACACTTTGGTTCTGATGGTGGCCGCCGACTCCAGCCCCGTGGCCTTCTTTCTCATAAGGCTGACCAGAGAAGCACAGAGAGAGAGAGAGATGTCAAGCAGCATGAGAACTTTTTTGAATAAAAAAAGGCAAGCAGCTGGGTGCTGGGAAACACGCACTGGTGGAGGGATGGGTGCTGGGACACCGTATGACTGAAACCCAATCATGAAGAGCTTTGTGATGGACTATCTATCTCATGGTGATTCAATTTATTAAAAAAAAAAAAAAAATTTAAAGGCAGGCAACTGGGAGCTTGCAAACGGTACCGGTCAGTATCAGAACTCTGTGCTTCTATAGAAGCAAAAGTCCCAGAGGCTCCGAAGTCCGGACACCAGCACGCGACCCCCAGACAGACCCTACCGAGATTTCAGCCCTTTATTCTGGGGGTGAAGTCCTATCGCATCGTCAGTGGTTGTTCTCAAACAACAGGCCAAGGGGAACAGCGGATCCCATCACCACCTCAACACGGAGCTGGAGCCCTGGAGAAAAGGCCCAGGGGCTGCCCGGGGACTGGCCTGGGGAAGTGCCTCGTGAAAGTCAAGGTACGGAGATCACTTTAAATGTTCCTGGCGAGCAAGTGAGGACAAAGGCGCCCACTCATCTGTGGCCGTGGGGTGGGGGGGTTCAGCCAACTGTGCACTCAGACTCCAGAGCTATAGAGCCCCATTACAGACTTGGGGGCTGCATCATCACACCCCAGGGGAGCTGCCCTGCCCACCCCTTCCACAAGGACCCCTGGGCGAGACCCTGCTGGATCTCCCAGGCGCCTCTGGATGCTCAGAGCACAGCACACCCCACAGCCGAGGCCACACGGAGGTGTAAGTTGGTTCCATCTTGTCACGTTTACAGCACTTGAAGGGGCGGGAAGGGGCTCCGTCCACAAAGGCCTCAGTACAGACACAGTGAAGGAAGAAACGGCGTCTCGGTGCTCCGAGCTGGCAAAGAGCCCAGCACGCCAGTGAGCCCCGCAGCTGCAGGCCACCATCAAGCCCAGAGCACCGGGCGGCTCTCGACACACAGCGTGGACATGCCTCAGCCCTGGGACGGCACCTTGAGAGTGGCCAGTGTGGATTTTCTGTGATGGATAGTCCATGGCGTTCACTTCAAAATAAATACTTCTTACTTACCTATGAAATATCTCACAGGAGATGCTAAAATACGCTATACTGTTTTAAGAAGAGATTGGAACCTTATTAAAAAAGAAAAGAAAGGAACTACAAGGACAGACACCAATACGAGTGGTGACATTCCTGGCAGAATATCAACACCCAAAAGTCCCTGCGGGGTGGTCCTGGGGCTCACCACGACAACATCTGGGGGTGCTCAGGAGGCCCCTGGGGTGGGGGTCTCCCCAGGGGCCCTATGCACATGCAGGCGCGTGAGGCTTTTCCGTTTCTAAGCGCCATCTAAGTATAGCAACATTTCAACATCCAACACTTTCCAAGCAAAACCGCCCTCCCTTCTGGGATAAGCGCCAAGGAAACAGTCTGGCGGCGGCAGGCGTGACCTGACCCCACACCGGCCCTCACCTCCCAGCGCCTCCCTTGTCGTCTTCTTCCTCTTCGTTGTCGGAAGCCAGGAAAGGCACTGCGGCCAGGTCCTCGTCCTCCGCGCGGATGCGCCGAGCAGGAGAAGGCCGTGGATCTTGCAGTCGATGCCCGAGCTCCTGCACTGCTTGATGGCGATCTCGATGTACCTGTGGTACTAGAGGCGGAGACAGTGAGCTGGCCGCGTGCATGCGCGAGGGCAGGCTCAGGGCAGCTGGGGTCTAACGCGGGCTCCTTTCCTCCAGGCCTAGAAACACTGAACGGGCCCAGTGCAGGGTGGGGCTGCCTCCCAGAGTCGGCCGCTTCACCAGCTCCGTCTGTGGGGGGAATGGGACCCGCAGGGGACCATCTCCCTGTGAACGGCAGCTCGCTAACGGCAGGCAGCAGACCTGTGTCTTCAGGTGGTCCTGAACCCAGCGAGGCGCTGAGAAAGCAAGGACAAAGCCGTCCGTGTTCCAGAGCCGATCACTACAGCCGTGCACAGAGCCCAGAGCCCCAACCCGGCTAGGGTCCTCCCACAGCTGGTCCATGTCCAAGATGAGCGTCTGCATGGGACAGACACAGGGGAGGCCAGTCTCACACAGCCTCGGGCAGCGGCTCCAGGCTGGGCGCATGCGCTGCGCAGCTGAGAGTTTGTTCTGGAGCAGAGACTCAAGCACGGCCAGGAGTAATTCCAAAGGGGAGAGTCAGAAATAACCCCTAAGCATTGCCGGGTGTGACCCAAAAGACAAAAAAAAAAGGTTTAAAGTAAATTGTTGCAGGGGCGGGTGATAGCCCAGCGGGTAGGGCGTTTGCCTTGCTTGCAGCCGGCCTATGCCGGCCCGGGGTTCAATCCCCGGCATCCCATGTGGTCCCCGAGCACTGCCGGGAGTAATTCCTGAATGCAGAGCCAGGAGAAACCCCTGAGCATTGCCAGGTGTGACCCAAAAAGCAAATAATAATAATAATAATAATAATAATAATAATAATAATAAAGTAAATTGTTGCAGACCACTGTTGCTAGAGCCTCTGCACCTTGCCTGGAGTTACCTCCTGCAGGCCACTTTATAGATAAGGGCAGGAAACAGTTTGGATCTGTGACTTTATGTGGCAGTATAGCTTACCCTGTATTCTATGTTAGCTGGTATAAATATTTTCTCTCATGCTGCCACAATCACTGTGGGACTAGATAGATCTCACCAGTATATTTGCCTGGCCACGTCGGATCTCTAGTAACTAGACCAGAGAGAAAAGCTGTTCCGCCTCCAAGCAAGCAAGCAAGCGCGGCTCTCTAATAAGTCTAAAGGTTAATATACAAAACAGGGCCGAGCAATAGCCCAGCGGATAAGGCGTTTGCCTTGCATGCAGCCGGCCTGTGCCGGCCTGGGTTCGATCCCTGGCATCCCATATGGTCCCCCAAGCACCGCCAGGAGTAATTCCTGAGCGCAGAGCCAGGAGAAACCCCTGAGCATTGCCGGGTGTGACCCAAGAAAGCAAAAAAAAAAATAAATAAATAAATAAATAAAAATAATATACAAAACAGCTATGAAGACGAGAATCTTGTGAAGGCTTGGAGAAATATATACCTGGCTACAGAATAGCCATTGGTACAGATACACGCCCTTCCCCCATCTACCTGGGGCCTGGTGGGAACCAAGGGCAGGGCCTGCAGCCGTGGCTTTATCTTTTCCCCTTTCTTCCTCTTTGCTCTCTGCCTCTGCTCTCCTCCCTCTCCATTCTCTTCCCTGCTGGGCCTTACCATGTGGTAGCAGTCATCTTGGATTCTAAACCTACATGTGGTCATGGCCTAGCTAGGAACCTAAAGTCTGGGGGTTTTCCTGTTACTAGACTATACCAGAACAGGTGTGAGTAAAGCCTTTTGAAACTTTGCTGGATTCTCACGTCTTTCTCTGTCCGCTGGCCGCCGATCCCCTGGGGCAGAAGAGGATCCCTAGACTCTGCTCCCAGCTTTTGCCGGGGACCTTGGGGTCTCAACAGTAAATGCCTTCAGATGAATAAAATATCAAGCACTTGCTATCTTTATCCACCGTCATTGCACCCAAAAAATTTAACCCTCATGAAACAACAGAAAAGGAAATACAAAGACCCATCTTGCTTGTATTATTTTAAATGTATTTAATTTCTTAAAACCGGGCTGACAACTGTGTGGAAAGCTCTATGGAAAAACCTGAGACAACCTCATTGTTTTGGAACGTTGGAAATGGCTGTAAAAACCACTGAGTGCTGGGCCAGAGCCAGTAAGTAGATAAGGCGCTTGCCTTGCATGTAGTCGACCGAGGTTTGATCCCCAGCACCCCACATGCTCCCTCAGCGCCCCCAGGAGTGATGCCTGAGCACAGAGTCAAGGATCAGTAAGTGAGGTGTGGCCCATAAAACAAAAGGGAAAGAAAACAAGCAACCAAGACTGTTACCGTGCCCGGGTTCGATCCCTGGGGTCCCAGCGCCCCACCAGAGCACGGGCATGGGTGCAGTCCCCCAAAAAAAACAAAACCAACCCCACTGACTGTCTCAGGATCCTCAAGAGCGACAGCCAACGTGAATTCATTTTGAAAAGCACCCGATAACCAGGCCAAAGAGATCAACCAGCCAACAGGCCCCAACCAGGGCAGCACCAAGGGCCAGCAGTCACGAAAACTTAAAAAAGTGATTCGGGCGCCACTCGGGTGGGCAGAAACGCCCAGCACCCACCAAAGGAGGTTTCCCAGCGGCCCCGAACAGTCTGCAAGGCAAGAGCGGCAGGACAGGGGAGAGGGACAATGGGCCACCTGTGCTGACCTGAGGCGCAGCTAATCCAAGGTAGCCGCTCCGGTGAGAGGGCAAAGGGCCCTCGGCTCACAGCCACCACCCGGCCCTGCAGCTGCGTGACCGCTTACCTCGGAGCAGTCGCTCAGCAGGGACACCGTGGTGTCCGCAGGGGTTGATGTTCACGGTCTTCAGCTCAATGAGGTTATTGAGGGAGTTGCCACCTGGGTGCAAACAGGAAGGGTGAGACAAAGGCGGCACGTCCCTGTGCGGCAGAAGAAGCTTTATCTGAGTGATTCACTTACCTGACACCACGACCAAGGAAGGCATGTAGCTGCTGTCCTGGGGTCCACTATCATTTTCAGTCTATGGACAAGAACATCTGGGAAGATCTCCAAAGCGAATCCAGTGCTGTGAAGTTAAAAAAAATACATGTATACAGACACACACACACACAAAGGAAAGAAAACAAACACAGTCAAGACTGTATACATATACATATTAGTAATATATCTATTAGTGCTGGGGTCAGAGAGGTAGTACAGTGGTTAGGGTGTTTGCCTTGAACACAGCCAACACCCAGGTTTGATCCCCAGCATCCCATATGATCCCTTGAGCCAAACAGGAATAATTAATTCATTCCCTAAGTGCAGAGCCAGGAATAACCCTGGACATGCCAGGTGCGCCAAAAAGAAAAAAAAATCAGTGTTCTTCTTGATTACTAAAATTCAGCCAGATTATGACAATGATAGTGTGGCCGCCAAAGCTTGAGAATCCATGGAATTTTTCCCTATGTCCTGGGAGAGATCGTGCCTTGCAGGAACAAACAAGAGCTTCCTGCAAAGCACTGCCTCACTCATGGCCAAAACTGCACCCGCTTGGGCTGGAGGCGATACCACAGCGGGGAGGACATCTGCCTTGCACACGGCCGACCCAGGTTCGATCCCCAGCATCCCATATGGTCCTCTGAGCACCGCGAGGAGGAATTCCTGAGTGCAGAGCCAGGAGTAACCCCGAGTATCGCCAGGTGTGACCCAAAAAGAAAATAAATGAAAACTGTACCTACGCCTTCCCTGACTGGGGTGGGGCGCTCTTCACAAACTCAGAGCAGGCTGATAAAAGGGAAGCCCGCTGTACCCCAGAGGTCAGATCCCAGCCCACAAGAGTGCGGTGGGGTCACAGGTGCTGGGGTGCGCGGGAGGGTACAGCTGAGAAAGTTGTAGCCAGGAGCAGAATCTGAACTTCAGATTCCCTATTTAGTGGGGACCAGAACCACACAGTTCCCCAGTGCGCCCGCGCATGTCCGCTAGCGAAAATGAGCTGCTTCCTACTTCACGCCTGCCGCCAGAGATGGGACGGGCTGGCACTCTGCAGCATCGACAAGCAGAGCTGAGGAGCACTGGCAGGCCAGACGCCACCTCCACGTGCTGAGCCATGGGCAACCCCTGAGCACAGGCAGGAGGAAGCTCTGAGCACCGCCGGGTGGGGCCCCCCAAATCCAACAGTAAAATAGGAGTTAAAGTAAAATAGGAGCACTGACGGGTGTGTCCCCTGTAACTGGGCAGCTGTGGCCACTGTGGAGCTGCAAAAGGCAAGGTCACCAGTGGAGGCGGAGTCACACAGAAGAAGGTCACACAGAGGAAGGTCACACAGCGGAAGGTCACACAGAGGAAGGTCACACAGAGGAAGGTCACAAAGAGGAAGGTCACACAGCAGAAGGCCACACAGAGGAAGGTCACACAGAGGAAGGTCACACAGAGCAAGGTCACACAGAGGAAGGTCACACAGCGGAAGGTCACACAGCAGGTCACACAGAGGAAGGTCACACAGAGGAAGGTCACACAGAGGAAGGTCACACAGAGGAAGGTCACACAGCGGAAGGCCACACAGAGGAAGGTCACACAGAGGAAGGTCACACAGCGGAAGGCCACACAGAGGAAGGTTACACAGAGGAAGGTCACACAGAGGAAGGCCACACAGCAGAAGGCCACACAGAGGAAGGCCACACAGAGGAAGGTCACACAGAGGAAGGTCACACAGCGGAAGGTCACACAGAGGAAGGCCACACAGCAGAAGGCCACACAGAGGAAGGCCACACAGAGGAAGGTCACACCGTAGCAGCTCCCCAGTGGCCGCGGGCATCTACCTTTCCCTGTGAGCCCGAGGACTGCCAACAGGGCTCACTGCCATCGATGGGACGAGCCGCCTGGCTCACGGAGGAGCGACACGCTGAGGTTCTTCACCATCCGGGCCCAGCTGTCCAGCAGCGTTCCTGGGCGGCTGCTGTGGCCACGCTTCTGCTGCTTTCCAGAGCGGCCACAGAAGGCGGCCGACTGCCCCTGCAAACGGGGCCAAGAGCCCCAGGAGGGGACGCGCCATGAGCCGACGAACACCCAAAGGGCTTCATCACCCCCTGCAGGAACTGCGGCCCAGACAAGCTGCACGTCACCGAGTTCACGGGGGAGAGAGCGAGACCAGGGCTCAGCAGGAACTGGGGCGGAGTCCGCTCCTGAGGCACGACTTTCTGTTCCGAGGTGTGAACACATCTCTGGAACGGTGCGGACGCTAACATAACATCCCCGACTTGCACGCCATTAATCAAATCCAGACTGGAAGAGAGGGACCGCTCCAGCTTGCCCTGTCCACCCCACGCAATGAATGAAACATGAGCTCGTCCACGAGTCTGTCGTGATCCTCAAGAAGGCGCCCGCAGCCCTGCCCCTGGACTCCTGTGACCCTGCGCATCATCAGGAAACCATTAGTGCAGAGCTCAGAGTAAGCACGACATGACAGAGAGCAAACATATATGTGGGCTCACAATGATTATCCCTGTGGAAAGAGAGCACGGCTGCAAGCGGTGGGGGGAGAGGAGGGAGGTGGGTGGCGGGGGCTCGTGGGCAGAGCACTGGCCTCGAACATGATGTGATGTCTGGGTTCAACCCCGGAGAGGAGGGAGGGAGAGGAGAGAAAAAGAGCTGGAGAGAGGAGTGGGAGGAGGGGCGGGGGAAGAATGGGGGGGAGAGAGGAGAGGCTAAGACAGGGGAAGAGAAGAGAGAGGAGAGAGGGAGAGAGGAGAGAGGGGGAGAAGAGAGAGGAGAGAGGGAGAGAGGAGAGAGGAGGGGAAAGAAAGAGAAAGGGGAGAGGGAGAGAGGAGAGAGAGGAAAGGGAGAGAGAGAGAGAGAGCAGGAAAGACGAAGCAAGGCAAAGAGAGAGCAGCAGAGAGGGAGAGCAGCAGAGAGCGAGGACCGAGGACAGCCTCCCTCCGTACCTGGCTCGTTTATCCGGCCAAATGTGTGCCTGGCATTGTGCTTTCTGGTCTTGAAACAAGTTTCACAGAAGTCAAAGTCGTCGCAGTTTCTGCATTTGAATCTAGACCCGTTGACAGGGAACATGCGGCAGCCGTCACACCTGTTGCAGTCACCAGGAAGAGAAAAGTCGGGGCCTCCGTCACATCTCGCGGAAGGAACTCCAAGAGAACCAAGCACCGCCGCCCGGCAACCCTGAGCCCTTGGCGTCCAACTCACGTGACACCTGGGTGGACACTGGGCACCAGCTCCATCTCGGACAGCAGCCCGGTCCAGTGGGACTGCTGCGTGAAGTCCACTATGACATCCTTGCCGTTGGCGCTGAAGGCTGCGGGGACACACACAGCCTGAACTGGGGCAGCGGGCCCTCAGGCTCCCGCTCAGCTGGGCAGTCTCAGAGAACGCGCCCAGAGGCACGTCCATCATGACGGGGCCTGGCCAGCAGCTGGCAGCCAACAGAGCCCGGGGCACAGGGACAGAGGCACCGTCCACCACGTCCTTGCTCTCACCCAGGTCGGAACTCTCCACTGTCCCCCACTTCCTGGAACATCCGCCCTTTGGTCCCTGCACCCCTTTCTGGAACGCCCATCCCCCGCCCCAGGTACGCATCGGGATGGGCCTGGTCAGCCTCAAGGGCTTGTGTCCTGCCCTGGCAGGTGCCGGTTGGCGGAACAACACCGGCAGGTGCCCTCCGGTCGTTCTCACGCGTGTCTCTGCCCCCCGAATGCAACGACGAGGAGCCAATCCTACCTTTGGCGACCCCCACGCTCTGGTGAGTCACGGAGCCCCACTTGTACTTGGGCGTGGTGACCGCGGCCTTGACACGAACTTTATCCCCAATCTTGATGTGAGACGGAGGAACTTCGGGGGGGGGGGGTACCCTGGGGAGCACGCGGTGGGCGGGCGTGGCGCCGCCGCAGCCCTGGGGAGGGTGGGGCGCTGCCCTGCCCGGCCCCGGGCTCACCGACGAGCTCCACGTGGAGGTGGCGCACCCAGTAGGTGCCGCCCTTCTGCTGCCAGTCGCACTGCACGTTCAGGTCGTGCAGCCCGTCCCTGTCCAGTTTGATCACTTTGCCCACGTCGCCCTCGCACACCTCTTCATAGGCTCGACAGCACCGCACCATCATTCCCACCTGGAGCGAACATCCCAGACCCGCTCTGGAGCCGAGCACGTGCCAGGCATGCCCAGGGCCCAGGGCCGAGCTCAGCACCGCGCGGAGCCGGGCAACGCCCAACGGCGGGAGGCGCTGGGGCAGCCGGCACAGGACAGAACAGGGGGAGGGTGTGTGGGTCGGGGCACAGACTCCCACGCCAGCAAAGCACCCAGGGGGCATCAGGGGGACCAGGGGCTGGGACTGAGGAGAGACACAGAGCAACGTGGCCACTCCACAGGACGGCCAGGCCCTGAGGACTCCGGCAGGAACACACCAGGACACTGACTCAACAAAAGCAACACAGGTTCTCGGTCACCTTAAAGTGACAGCAGCGGGGCGGAGCAATGGCACAGCGGGGAGGGCATTTGCCTTGCACACAGCTGACCCGGTTCGATCCTCGGCATCCCATATGGTCCCCGAGCACTGCCAGGAGTAACCCCTGAGCATCACCGGGTGTGACCCAAAAACCCAAAAAAAAAAAAGAAGTGACAGCAGCTTTCGACAGAGCCAAGAGCACACAGAAACAAAGCGACCTTGGGGCGGACCAATAGCACAGCAGGGAGGGCACTGGCCTTACACATGGAAGACCCAGCTCAATTCCAGCATCCCACAGAGTCCCCTGAGCACTGCCAGGAGTAATTTCTCAGTGCAGAGCCAGGAGTAACCCCTGAGGACTGCCAGATGTGACCCAAAAAAAAAAAAAGAAGAAGAAAAAGCAACAAAGCAACAAGTCAGGTGTGGTGGCTGTGCTTCTGCCGCACACTTTCATAAAAAGTGACCAGAGCTGGCCAGAACGTTTTCTGCCAAGAGCAGAGGCTGCCTGGACAGACCAAGAATCACTGCTGGGAACCCCGTCAGCAACACAGTCAAGGAGATTCATGGCCGCTGAGCCCAGAAATGACTGAGGAGGGAGGCAGTCCTCACGGGAGGCGAGACCTGTCCCTGTCCCAGGGCCTCAGGTCCTCAGAGGCCCTCCTGCTCCTGCGTAACCCTCACTACCGCGCCCCAGCACGGGTGAGGCCCAGCCCAGAGCTGCACCCACAAGCTAAAGACACG
Source organism: Cryptotis parvus (assembly GCA_021461705.1). Lineage (NCBI taxonomy): Eukaryota > Metazoa > Chordata > Mammalia > Eulipotyphla > Soricidae > Cryptotis > Cryptotis parvus. The sequence goes on along the minus strand of JAJIBD010006425.1, from coordinate 31,364 downwards.
GAAGGAAGGATGAGGGGAAACACACTTCAGGGGACACCTCACGCATATGCAATGTGGGTCTGACCTGTCCAGGTCACAGCCAGGACCTGGGCCCTAAAGGCAGCTGAGCCTAGGGAAATCCTGGCACCTGAGCACAGACTCAGGGTAGCCATAAGCACAGAGTCAGGAGTCAGCCCCGAGCACAGAGCCAGGAGTCAGCCCTGAGCACAGAGTCAGGAGTCAGCCCTGAGCACAGAGCCAGGAGTCAGCCCTGAGCACAGAGCCAGGAGTCAGCCCCGAGCACAGAGCCAGGAGTCAGCCCTGAGCACAGAGCCAGGAGTCAGCCCCGAGCACAGAGCCAGGAGTCAGCCCTGAGCACAGAGCCAGGAGTCAGCCCCGAGCACAGAGCCAGGGAGTCAGCCCTGAGCACAGAGCCAGGAGTCAGCGTGAGCACAGAGCCAGGAGTCAGCGTGAACACAGAGCCAGGAGTCAGCGTGAGCACAGAGCCAGGAGTCAGCCCCGAGCACAGAGCCAGGAGTCAGTCCCGAGCACAGAGCCAGGAGTCAGCGTGAGCACAGAGCCAGGAGTCAGCCCCGAGCACAGAGCCGGAGTCAGCCCCGAGCACAGAGTCGGGAGTCAGCCCCGAGCACAGAGCCAGGAGTCAGCCCTGAGCACAGAGCCAGGAGTCAGCCCTGAGCACAGAGCCAGGAGTCAGCCCCGAGCACAGAGCCAGGAGTCAGCCCTGAGCACAGTCAGGAGCAACCTCTGACAGGGTTCAGAGAGCAGATGGCAGTGAGGATGACTGAAGAGATCGTGAATGACTGCGTGTCCCTGCAGCCCACTCGGCCCCCGGCCCTCAGGCTCTGCCCGGCCCCCACGGTGCTGCTGCCCACCAGACCCCTCCTCTCCCACCAACACCTTCCGCTCCGCCCAGAATCACCAGGCGATTCCAGGTCTGCCGGCACCTCGGCCCGTGCCCACTCACACCAGCACAACAGCCGGAGCCCAGAGGCCTCTCACCTGGATGTTCTCTCTCACGTACACGGCATAGTCATCGTTGCTCAGGAAGTCCGCTCGCTGCTTGTACGTCTGGCTCTCAGTCACAACAGCGCCCGTGGCGGGCTACAAAACACAAACGCAGCCCCGTGAGCGGGCGAGGCAGGCGCGACTCTGAGAGACACCGGAGAGCCGGCGTCCACAGGCAGAGCCCCGCACCATGTGCTGGCAGCCCAGAGGCCTCGCTTCAGAACAGCCCTGGGGGGCTTCATTTCTAAGGCGCCCCAGACCCAGCCCCTGAACCCGCTCAAGTCAGAAACAGATTTATTTTGAATAACTTCTCCTTTTTTTTTTGGCTTTTTGGGTCATACCCGGCCCTGCTCAGGGGTTACTCCTGGGTCCGCAATCAGGAATTACTCCTGGCGGTGCTCAGGGGACCCTATGGGATGCTGGGGATTGAATCCCAGCCAGCTGCACGCAAGGCAAACGCCCTCCCTGCTGTACTATCACTCTGGCCCCAGGAACATTTTAAATCAGGATCGTGTAATGGGGGCCAACACCAGCAGCGGCCTTGGACAGGGTCAGCACTGAAGCTGCACAGTCAGAGCAGGGAGGAGCCTCCGGGCAGCAGCTGGACCAGATGGACGGGGCAGCCTGGCGGGGAGGCACTCACCACCGCACAGGCCACGTCCTCCACGTCGTCCCCTAGGTCCTCATCTGAGCACTCGTCGGAACCGGTGTCCACGTCGGAGAGGTCGGTCGCCTGCACGTCGGCGTGGTCCAGCAGCCAGCCTACCAGGGCCTCTACGCCTGAGAGAGGGGCGTGGGCAGAGCAGCCCAGTGAGGCCCACGGACCCACGGGCCAGCCAGCGGGGCCCCCACCCCCAGAGAGCTGGTACCTGGAGAGCCAGCCACGTTGCCGGACGCGCCGCCGAGACTTGAGGGCCAGCTCGATGCTCCTCCGGGGGAAGCCCATCTCCATGAGCTGCAGCACCACGGGCGGGCGGGCGCCGGCGACTGTCTGCGCCGCCCGGGCCCGCCACGGGCGCCACGTGCTGCGGGGACCGGCGTCGTGGCCTCGCTGGAGCTGCAGTCGGCGAAGACCGGGCTGGACGGGTGCGTGGCCTCCACCGCCAGACACTGACACACGGCCAGTGCAGCCGCCTGGCGGAGAAGAGAGCTGGGGTCTGTGTGGGGTGGGCGCTGGACAAGGCTGCGGGGCCGGGTGGTGGGTGGGCGCTGGGCAAGGCCCAGGCCTGCGGGGGTGTGGACACCCGGGCCCATCTGCAGGCCTAAGGCACAAGAAGGGGGTTGGCTCTGGGGCGGCGGCCGGAAGGGAGGCGGGCACACACCTCAAGCTCCTGCTTGTCGAAGATGGCCTTCACTGGGGACGGCTGCGTGGCGGCGGCCAGCAGCTGCTGCAGGAGGATCATAGGGGGGCTGTGGCCCCTCGGAGACATGTCCCCCAGGTCGGGGGCGCAGCTGCACCGTCATCTGCTAGAAGAGCCGCGCGGGGGCTGTCAGCACCAAGACCCCTAGGCACAGGCCCCTGATGGCCACCTGCCTGCCGCCCAGAGCCCAGGGATGGGCGCTGCTGCCAGAGGCTGGCATACTCGGGCGAGGGTGTACCCACGGCTCCAGGGAGTGCTGTGCGTGACACAAGCGAGCTTTCTTTGTTTTTTTTTTGTTTGGTTTTTGGGGCCACACCCGGCAGTGCTCATGGCTTACTCCTGGCTCCTGTGCTCAGGGGTCACTCCTGCCGGGCCTCAGGGGACCACACGCGGTGGCGGGGATGGAACCCAGGTGCACGGTAAAGCACTCGACCCACTGTACGCTCTCTCCAGCCCCAAACAAACCTCTTAAAATTCTGTTTTAAATCAAACTTTATGACTCAACTGTGGGTCAATGTCTTATTTGTACTTATTTACTACACCTCGGGACAGGTAAATATTTCTTAGGTGAGAAGGTGTGGTGAGGGGCCGAAGCAATAGTCCAGCGGGAGGGCCTTTGCCTTGCATGCAGCAAACCCGGGCTCGATCCCAGGCATCCCATATAGTCCCCTGAGCACCGCCAGGAGTAATTCCTGAATGTAGAGCCAGGAGTAACCCCTGAGCATCACTGGGTGTTTGTGGGGACACACACATCACCGGGTGTGTCCCCAAAAAACTAAAAAAAGTGAGCAGAAAAAGTTTCAGAAGCCTTAGTTTATCTGGGTTTTGTTTTTGTTTTTTGGGGGGGAGGTCACATTGGCAATGCTCGAGAGTTACCCCCTGGCTCTGCACTCAGGAATTATTCCTGGTGGTGCTCGGGGACCATGAGGGATGCCGGGCACAGGACTCTGGTTGGCCGTGTGCAGGCAAGCGCCCTGCCACTGTACTATCACTCTGGCCCCCAGAAGCCCAAGTATGAAAGATCACCCCAGGTTCAATCCCGGCACTGCACAGGGGCCCTGAGCAGGGCACAGTGGGGGCTCCCCGGAGGCCCCAAATAAAAAAGACCAGACTGCCACGTGCCTGCCCCTGGAGGGTGCCGCTGCGCTGGACACAGGACAGCCCACCCCTCCGAGCCCTGCTTGTCCCAGGGAACTGCCCACCTGACAGCCCAGCTTCTCACGGCAGCCCGACTCTGTGCTCTGGCTGCAACAACTAACCATCTGCAAGGGGCCCCTTCAGGCCCCAGCTGTCTTCTAACCCCGCCCCAGAACATGAGCAGCTGGGCTGAGCCCACCTATGGCTGCCCCCACAGGGCGTTTGTGGAACTGCAGGCATGAGCCCGCCTAAGGCTGCCTCCCACAGGGCGTCTATGGAACTGCAGCACCATGCAGTACATTAGTCAGGACCACGGACAGGGACATCTGTTCATTTTCTCTGCTCCACCCGGACCCCAGAGATAAAAATCCTAATAAACCACAGGGGCCGCAGAGACAGGCCAGGGCTCAGACACTTTCTCGCAGGCAGCTGACCCTGCTTCGATCCCCTGTATCTCACGGTTCCCGAGCACGGCAAGGAGTGATCACTGAGGAGAGCCAGGAGTGATCCCGGAGAGATGAACACTTTTACAGTTTTACAAGCAATAAGAGACAAGTCGACAAGAGAACTTGTGATCAATATAAACTGATAATGGGGGACCCTCGGGTGCCACTGCGGGAGCTTTCCATCTGCCCCCTTAAGGAAGGGGAGATTTCAGGGCCAGAGTGATAGATAGCACAGCGGGTAGGCATTTTCCTTGCAAACCTGGGTCGACCCAGGTTTGATCCCTGAGCACCGCCAGGAGTAATTCCTGAGTGAAGAGCCAGGAGTAACCCCTGAGCATCGATCAGTGTGATGCAAAAAAAAAAAAAAAAAGGGATATTTCCAGGGGGGCACGGGATAATTTTTTCTGAAGAGGAGGCAGAGACCACATAAAGGATGTGAACTTTCAATGTGAGATTTTTCAGATGCAGGTTCTGACAGTTCTAGGCTAGAAATATTTCTCTGCCTTCAACATGTCTGGAAACATCTAGTTAGAAAACTGAGAATCAGCACGAACAAGAACTACCGTTCCCTGGGAGAGGCGTGGGCCGGGTGGAGACCCTACACAGGCGCGGTGGACACAGCCGTTGCCTGTGAGCCACAAATTCTGTTTCCGCTCTGCGGCCTGCACGCGTGATCGAGCTGCTCCCCTCTCTGATCACCATTTTCCAGAAAGCGCTGCACTCCAAGCCTCTGGAACCTTCCACTGACCTACCCCGTGTGACAGATAAAAGCCCGGAGCCGGTGGGATGCCAACCCCCAACAGCTGATGGAGTCCAGAGTTAGAAACATCCACAGGAGCCCAGGCACGAGGAAGGTGCCACGGCCCGGACAGCAGGACCTGTGCTCCTGCACCTGCTGGCGTGGCCGAGTCCCAAGACGTGGCTTACGTGATTGTGGCCCGCTAGTGGGGGCACAGTCAGGGACCGGACCCCCCTGCACTGCAAAGCTGTGGCATAGCCCCCACCACCACCTCAGGCCCTAACTCGGACTCCCAGGACTCTGGGCGAGGCCAGAGCTTCCGGGCACCCTCAGGCTTGCACCTTTCCCCTGCCCAGGCCCGGCCGCCCGGCCCTCCCTCCACCCGCCCGGCGCTCCCCGACCCAGGTACCCGCAGGGAGCCGCCTCCTGCACGGCGGGCTGGGACAGGATCTGCCGCAGCTGGTCCTGGTGGGGCAGCAGCGCCGGGCCGCCTTCAGGATGTACAGCTTCAGCTGCTGACGCCGCAGCAGCTCCAGGTCCACTTGCCCTGGGGAGGAAAGGACTCGGGCGGTCACAACCCGCGCAGGCGACCCACACTGACCACTCCTCGGCCCTGCGGGTCGGTGCCCACATGCCCCTGCCACCCCACGTGCTCCGGGTCACTTCCTGTGTGCGGGAGAAGGGGGCCCATGTCCCTCTCTCTCTCTCAGGGCCCCCGCCTGGGTGGACAGTGACCTTGCCACTGCCTGGGGTGGACAGTGACCTCGCCACTGCCTGGAGTGGACAGTGACCTCGCCGTATGCTGTTCAGTCACCCAGCACCAGCAGGTACAAAGGGCGGGTCTCACCCAGCACTATCCCGGGCACTTCTGAGTGTCCACCTGCTTCCATGCCCTCCCGCCCACTAGGGAATGGCTGAGCATGGTCAGAGAAGAACCGAGTGTTTCCAGGACACCGCGACTCCGGCAGAGTGAGGTCAGCGAGGCTTCTCCTGCAAGGCCCAGGGCTGACAGTCCCTCTGGAGGATCCTGACCACGCCCTTCCACTGGGCCCTGCTGTCCCCTCCTGCCCTCTGAGCTGTGCCGTGTTTCTCCCGTGCCGCTGTCTCTGCTGCGGTCGCTCCTGCGCTGAGTCCCGGCTCAGACTCGGACTCCACAGTCCCTACTCAGCCAACCACAGGGGCCTCTGCTCGTCGGCAGGGCGCCCGCAGCAGTGCTGGACCCAGAGTAGGACGAGCGGGAGCCCCAGAGTGGCGGGGCTGGGCAGGAGGCGGGAGCACACGTGCCGCGGAGGCCTGTAGACCAGGGCTATGCACGACCCTGGGACTCAGTGGCTGAGCCCCGGTGCTGACAGGCACATGACCCTGCTGCCCCCCGTGAATCGGAGAGTCCAGTGTGAGCCGGGACTCAGCGCAGGAGCAACCGCAGCAGAGACAGCGGCACAGGGAGAAACACGGGCCAGCCAGAGGGCAGGGGGCCGGAGGGGCCAGTGGAAGGGCGTGGCCAGGATCCTTGAGAGGGACGGGAGGACAGCAGCGTCAGGGGGAAAGTGTGGCCACTACAGGAGGGGACAGCAATGCCCACCGCGGATCTACTCCCGCACACGGAGCACGCCGGGGCAGGCACAGGCGTGACACTTAAAGGGCCATCCCGAGACCACGTCACGTCAGACGCGCATCCGGTCCCGCCGACTGAAGCAAATGTGTGGGAGCCCCCCGCGACCAGCCGTGTGACCCCAGCACGGCACCACAGTGAAAAAACAATCTCCAAGGAGGAGAGTGCTGCCGCGTGGGGGGGGGAGAAAGCAACACAAGGGCAGCAGGGGCAGTGTCCGAGCAGCGGCCGTGGCCTCCGCCATCAGCAGAGACGTGGCCAGACGGGCCCAAGCACCAAGGCCCCTCTGGCCTGGCAGGGACAAGGTCCCAAGGGGCCACAGGAGCAGAGAGCCCAGGGCTGGGGCAGGACACGGAACCCGTCCAGAGCAGGCCTCGGGCACGGGCAGCGGGAGGCGGGGCGTCTGCAGGGGCGCTCAGCCCTGCTCCACATGGCTCAGCCAGGCACTGCCCGCGCCGCCCCACCCGCCGCCATGCACTGACCTGCGAAGCCCTGCTTCAGGGGCTTCTTGACGTGCTTGTCCAGCCTGCTCCCGGCCAGGCTCACCAGCTGGGCCCACACGGACAGCATGGGCTCCGTGAAAGGCAGGTTGGTGACGCTGAATGGCACGGCAGGAAGCTGAGGGCGACACGGGAGCTTCTGAGACACGCACGGGGCCCCGCCCCTCCACCACGCACGCGCCGGCGGGCACCTACGGGCCGCAGCTGGGCCAGCGGGCACACGTGGGAGACAGCGCATGTCCGAGAACTGCACGGTGATCCTGCCCTTCGGGGTGATGCGGCGTCACGGTGCCCTCTCCGAACTCGTCGTGCAGGACGGGGCCCCCAGCCGCAGGCGCCCATCAATGCCGCCGATGACGGCCAGCACCGCCATGAGGCCGCCCACCTCCGGGCCCTCCGAGTCGGGAAGTGGTCTTCCAGCAGCGCCTGCAGAGAGATGGACAGACAGACAGCTGAAGCCAGGCAGGAGCCACACGAGCAGGCTTCGCACACCCACACGGCTGACCGGGAACAAAACGTGTCACGCCAGAAGCTGGGGCCGGGCCACACCCTCCAAGGGCCAGCAGTGGTCAAGGACCATAGGGGCCACACCCAGAAGTGCTTGGTGGGGAGGCGGAAGGGAGGCAGGGGACAGGGTCGGGAGGCCATAGTTGGGGCCTTCCACAGGCTGGGCACGAGCTCTGTCATCTGAGTCACTTCCCCGGCCCTGATTTCGTGTTGGTTAGTGTCCTCAGGAAACGTGTAAAGAAAAACATTTGGAAATAGAGGGGCGTCTAAGAGTAGCAGTGTGTGTGTGTGTGTGTGTGTGTGTGTGTGTGTGCGTGTGTGTGCACATGACTGTGTATTTGCACACACTAATCAAGGGACTCACGTGCAGACATGTGCTGTTCTCGAGCTCTGTGTGTGTGTGCACGCGCACACGCATGTGTGTTTGCAGGGATCCACCTATGAGCACCACACAGAGACATGCACTGTGTGCACGCCTGTGCATATGCGTGTTTGCATGTGTCTTTGTACGCGTGCACACACATGCATGTGCGCTTGCAGGGATCCACCCCAGAGTGGCGGGAGCGGGCGGGTGCTGAGCCCCACGCCCAGCCGACCCCCTACACAGGCCGACACGGAGCAGGACGGCACCCCCACCCTCCGCTGGCTTCCCGGCACAGCCGCGTGACCGAGTGCAGCTGCGAGTTGATGTACTTGTTGACGAGCCCGTTCCACTGGGCCAGCGAGTGCAGCGTGCGCAGCAGAGCCACCACCTCCTCGGCCAGGGTGCTGCTGTGCGTGGCCGTCAGCGAGGCCTGCGGGCGCGCCCTGCGCCTCCTCAGGGTGGATTCTGGAAGGACACGAGACACCAGGAGGAGCTGCCCGGCCAGGACCCCAGGCAGGGGTGGGGAAGCAGGGGGCCCACCTCTGAGGAAGGGGATGTCCGAGGAGCAGGTGGTCAGCAGGCTGCCCAGGAAGCCGAAGAGCTTCTCCACCAGGCACTGCATGTCGCGGCACGCTCCGCCTTGTCCCAGGACGGCAGGACGGCTTGCAGCAGATGCACAGCCAAGATCTGACCGAGCAATCAAACAGCACGGCTAGAGAACACGGACGCGACGGGCCACGCTGGGCCCCACGAATCACGTGATTCCGGTGAAGCAGGGGAGGGGTCACAGCAGAGCAGCCCCCACGAAACACGGCGCTCCTTAACTGAACACAACCCCTCCTGCTAATCCTCCTCGGGACCACAGGGCACGACCCCGGGAAGGACAGGAGCGGAGCACGCGGGAGAGGAATGGGGGGATCGCTACAGAGCACAGCTGAGACCACGGGCCACCTCGCCCTGAGCACTGACCGTCCCGTCACCCCCGCCTTACTCAGCATCCTTCTGCATTTCCCGGCTGAGGGAGGGCAGGGCCGCTGGGGCACTCACCTGGCGCTGCAGCGAGGCGGCCGTGAAGGGTGCGTGGCCCTCCATGACTTTCATGAGCAGGGAGATCCACCGCGGGAGCTGAGGGCGGCGCACATGTGCGGCGTGAGCGATGCTGCGGACGAAGCCCAGCGTGCACCAGCTCCGTGCTGCTCCGGCACACCAGCCTGCTGGGCGAGGCTGCGGGCACACAGAGCGCCTTGGCACTGGGCCAGCAGGCAGGCCCCACGCTGCGGCCCACTCCACGAGGCCCACGCGACAGCAGGAAGAGCGCGAGTGGACAGCTGCCTCCCAAGGGGACAAGGCCACAGGGCGGGCGAGGGGGATCTCATCGGCCACCTCTCCCCGGGCTCAAGACTGGACATGTAACTTGAACGGCCGGCATGGGGGGTGGCGGCCCGCTGGGCTCCAACTCTCGCGGTTAGCTTGTCCTCGACCTGTACTGTGACTCCCGTCCCAGCCTCAAGGCTGCAGACCAGCCCGTCAGGGGGTCCAGGCGACGGACTCAGATGCCACTGTGACCCGTCAGCTCCCCTGGGGCGGGCAACAGCTACCCTGGCTGGCACCATTAAGTCAGCCCTTCTGGGACACCTTCAGGCAGACACACTCACTTCCTGGGACCACACACCCACACAATCATACACTCATCCCACACAGGGTCCCTTGCACGCACACACACTCCTCACACGGGATCATTTACACACACATACATGCACATACACACACACATTCACACACACGCACTCAACCCTCACAGGATCACTCACCACACACACACACACACACACACCTCACACAGGATAACCCGCACATATGCACATATGTGGACACACATACATGCATGCATACACAAACACACACCTCACACAGGGTCACTCACCAGCATACACATACATGCACACACTCTCCTGACACTGGATCACTTGCACATACACACACACCCTCATTCATCTCACACAGGATCACTCACACACACACACACACACACACAAAATCAATTCCGAGGATCACTCACACACATACACTGACATCTCACAACTGAATCATTCATAAACACACGCCCATATATACATACACACTCTACACAGGATCACTCACACATACATGTGCACACGCAGCGCACATACACACACAAAGCGAGGCCTGAGGCAGAGCTCTAAACACACACACATACTCAGTGAGGCCCAAGACAGAGCTCTACACACATACACACACACACACACACAGAGTGAGGCCCAAGGCAGAGCTCTACACACACACACACAGAGTGAGGCCCAAGGCAGACCTCTATACACACACACACACACACGCACACACACACACAGAGGCCCAAGGCAGAGCTCTATACACACACACACACATACACACACACACAGAGTGAGGCCCAAGGCAGACCTCTATACACACACACACACACACACACACACACACACACACACAGAGTGAGGCCCAAGGCAGAGCTCTATACACACACACACACATACACACACACACACACAGAGTGAGGCCCAAGGCAGACCTCTATACACACACACACACACACACACACAGAGTGAGGCCCAAGGCAGACCTCTATACACACACACACACACACACACACACACACAGAGTGAGGGCCCAAGGCAGACCTCTATACACACACACACACACACACACACACACACACAGAGTGAGGGCCCAAGGCAGAGCTCTACACACATACACACACACACAGAGTGAGGCCCAAGGCAGAGCTCTACACATACAGACACACACACAGTGAGGCCCAAGGCAGAGCTCTACACATACAGACACACACACGCACGCGCACACACACACACACACACACACACACACAGTGAGGCCCAAGGCAGAGCTCTACTAGCCTGCGCCAGTCAGCAAAGCCCCAAGGCCAGAGCCTGCTCCCCGACAGCCCGGCAAGCAACAGCCCGGCTTCAGATTCCAGCCCCAGGACAGCAGGAAGTAAAGGGACTGTTCAACCACCGGTGGCCAGGACTCTGGCACGAGGGCCTCAGGCCCACGCCTGCTCGTGCACACCTGTCTTGTCGGGCCGTGCCGCCTCCACTAACATCCGCAGCAGCCCACACAGAGTCCTGGTGGCCTCGCCCTGCATGACCTCGGCGTGGACGCCGGCCGAGAGGCACAGCGTCTGCAGCAGGTTAATGGTGCTGGTCAGCATCATGGCGGTCGGGTGGACGTTGCGCTCTGTCTGCTCAGCTTCTGGAACAAAGGACTAATAAGCCGCCGGTCCCAGAAGGCGGGAGCTGCCCGTCACTTCGGGCTGGACACCACCTCCTCTCTACAGCTCTTTAGAGACTCCCGGAGCCCAAGACGGAAAAACTCCACCAGAGACTCTGTTGCCTCTGGGCCCTCGTTCCTCAGAGGAGACGGATCACAGTTAGGTTTAACTCAACCATCGCAGTGTCGGGCTAGGAAGCACCAAGAGAATCTCAAGGATGCCCCAGTCCCACCTCCACCCCTCCCCAAAGAGGGAGCCGAGGCCGGTGTGGCCAGCCTCACGTCCAGCCGGGCTACTGTGCTGTCCCAGCATTCCCTGCGCTGGACACTGTATCGATGACCAGCACCAAATGCGCGTTCTTCCCGAAGATGCCACCCTGGGGCCCAGCCCTGCAGGGCACACAGGAAGCCCGGCCGCTCAGGGGTCCCTCCTTGGGTGGCCAACATGCTGCCACTCAGGCGGTGCCAAGCCCCCTGCTTTCTGGTGGCCACTTGGCTCTCTAGGCCCTTCTGGATGCATCCCGAGAGCCAGAAGCCAACCCCAGCCTGGGTGGCATTTGCATGAAGGACCCAGGGGAGGCGATAGAACTCAGGCCAGTTCTAGGGGGCTCATGGCTCCACCTACTCAGAACGACACGGCCAAAGCCACAGGCCCCTGACGGTGGCCGTGCCAGCTCGGCCCGCACCACCTCTGAAGGTGCTCCCAGAGCCACCCCATCCCGCTGCTCTGGAACCAGTAGGCCCAGATGACGGGCCCCGGGAGTGCCCAGCTGCAGAGGGCACCTGGCTCAAGCCGTTACCCCAGACCAGACGCCCCCTCCCGGGCACCCACCAGAGTCATCCTCGGTGTCCGAGTCTTCGGCCGAGGGCTGCGAGGCGGCGGGCAGCTCGGCCAGCTTGAGGTCGCATTTGCCCTCCTTCCCCATGCGGTACGAGTTGGTGCTGCCCGTGTCCCACTGCACGCGGGTCCACCCGTCCTCGCCCAGCTCCCCAATCACACGGCCGAGGCCTGGAGGGGGCCGTCCTGAGGAGCCGAACAGACAGGGAGGGGGTGGGGGGGCCGCTGTAGGGCAGCTGGGTCACCTGCACGCAGGCCGTGACCCCACACACAGCTCCCAGCCTCGGCAGCACCCGGAGACGGAGCCTCCTTGGAGAACCTGAGCCCGGCCCCGCCCCTTGGGCTTCCTGGGGCCCTAACGTGGGGTCTCACCCCTAGATACAAGGAAGCTGATGCTGCCCCTCCCCGCGGCTAGGATCCCCAATGGGTGTCCCACAGCAAGGGAGGTGACCGCAGCCTGCAGCTCAGGGAGCACAGCTATCCACTAACAGGCCAACGCCCAAACCCCACCCGGTCCCTTGGAGTGACCTGCTCTGCGTGGCATGGCGTGTCGGGGCCTCGATCCTGGCAGAGCTTCTGCCCGAGACCCCCACAGCAGCGCACGGTCACTGCCTTGCTCTGATTCTGCCAACGCGTCCGTCAGCATCGACGGTCAGAGCCACACTACAGAGCCCTGCCCCCCGCGCCGGCAGGAAGGGATAGGGCTGAGTACCTGGTCACCCCACTTCCAGTCCACACCCCGCATGACCCGTGTTCCGATCTTCATCATGGCAGCCAGTTCTGGGCCCGAGACTGGGAGCTGGACGGGGGCACTTTCCTTCCTGGTCTCTTCCAGCACGGTTGCCGCAGCTCCGCGGGCCGCTGCGTTCATCTCCTCATCGACGTTGTCACAGCTGGGGCCTATCGGGCAGCGAGAGCCCAGCGTGAGCCAGTCACATGATGGCCTGGCCTGGCCCAGGGTCCCAACAGCCCCCACATGAACAGAGCATGTGCTCAGAAACGGGCGGCCACACTCAGCAGCCACCGCTCTGGAGAGGGCCCAGAGACAGCCAGCAGGCACACGAGGTGACCCTCCCCTCCACCATCATCACTAAACAGGAAGGACGAGCCGCAGCCCTTCACCCCGGAAACTGCGTGGATGATTTTGGGCCAGGGACAAAGGCAGCTCAGCGCACGGCGCAAGGGCCCCGTCCGAGAAGGAAGGTCCAGGTTCAAGTCCAGCATCGCCCACGAGTCTGACTGCAGTGATACGGGGTGTCAGAAGGGGCAAATCCAGAGGAAGCTGACTGGTGGGGGAGGGAGATGGGAAAACAGGGTCCTATCCGCAGGGACAAAAACAGACCAGAGTGAAGGCTGAGTCAGGCAGGAGGGGGTGGGGCCGGAGCTACGGCACAGCAGGGAGGGTGTTTGCCTTGCACGCAGCCAACCCAGGTCCAATCCCGGCATCCCATAGGGTCCCCTGAGCACCGCCAGGAGTCTATTCCTGAGTGCAGAGCCAGGAGGAACCCCTGAGCATTGCTGGGCGTGACCCAAAAAGAGGGGAAAAAAAAAAAGAGAGTGAAACTGGCCAAGTTCCGGACACGAGCTCAAATCACACTGAACAAACAGTCCGTGTAAATGTGGCTGAAATAGCACATCTTGTTATTTGCGTAACGGAACAGTCACGCGAGTGTGAGTGACACAGACAGACAGACGGACGGACGGATGAACGGACGGACGGACACAGGCCCAGAGGGAAGCAGAGCCTGCCACCAGGGGCTGGAGGCTGCCACGCACCGATGAGCCGCAGCGCCGTCTGCGTGAGGGCCAGGGTGCCCGAAGTTGAGCAGCAGGTCCAGGCTGTGGGCGCCGTGCTGCAGCGTCAGCATGCTGAGCATCACCAGGAGGAAGCGCGCCTGCGGGTGGTGCCCAGGCTCGGGCCCGAAGGGTTGTCGTTGGTGATGGTCTGCAGAGGGACGGGCTGGAGACCTGGAAGCACCAGCGGCACCTAAGCTCCCGCACGTGCACATGTTCCCCACGGACGGGCTGCAGAGCTGCTCTCTGCCACAAGCCTGTTTCCTCCCCACCCGCGGACACCAGCGGCTCGGCCCTGGGCAGCTCTGTCCAGCCGCTCCCACTAGGGGAGGCCGGGCCCTGGGACTCTTTGTCTTCTTTCCCACAGCCAGCTCAGCCTTTGCTTGGACGCGCTCAAACTAGCCAAGAGCTTTGTTCTGGGGAAAGGCCACACCCAGCAGTGCTCGAGTCTGACTGGGTGGCCGCACTCAAGGATCACTCCTGGCGGGGCTCAGGGGACCACACTGGGAGCCGGGGACAGAACGGGTCGGCTGTGTGCCCGCTGTAGCATCCCTTCAGCCCCAGGTATTTCAATATGAAACGGACACTGGAGATTCTCCGTTACAGGGACAGGCTGGATATGACGCGAATGCCAAAGGGCCCTTCACGAGCGTGTCGCACGGCAGGCACAGTTCTGGACTGCTCGTCCAGAATCTGAGAAAACTAGCAGCAGGCGAGCTTTTCGTTCTACCAAAGTTATTAAAGTCTTCAAAGCCAAGTTGCAAGTTTCCAGCACACGACACTAAGATTGAGGAAAAGCTGGCACTGTCTTTAACGTAACTCCAAAAGATTTTTTTGTTTTTTTTTTTTTTGGTCACACCCAGCAATGCTCAGGGGTTACTCCTGGCTCTGCACTCAGGAATTACTCCTGGTGGTGCTCAGGGGACCATATGGGATGCCGGGATCGAACCCAGGTTGGCCATGTGCCAGGCAAAAGCCGTCCCGCTGTGCTGTCGCGCCAGCCCCTCCAGAAGCCAACTTAACTCAGCCTTGGCACCGTCAGGTTGGCTTAAGACTCACCGAGCTCTTTGAATCTGGCACTTGCATCCATCAAGACATTCCGGATATTCTGGACAGCCCAGGCATACAGCTTGCCGAACGTCACTTCCAGGAGCATGCGGTTAAAGGGGGGATCAGGTCTACGTCCTTCATGCAATCCGTAAGAGGTTCCCTGTTGCCAAAGGAAGAATGTTACTGAGGATGTCACCGAGCATTCGGCCAACGGCAGAACCACGCAAAGCTCTGTGGTCACAGCCTCCCGCGGCGAGAGATCAAAGGCCCCAAATCTTACCCAATATCGATGCCCTCGGAATGAGTCTCTGCCAACCACAGAACATGGCGTGCTGCACGGACGGAAGCAGGAAGTTCTTGGTGGCCAGCTTCAAGATCGAATCTATCCCTTCCAGGCGGACCTCAGCTCGCTCCAACTGCAACAGACAGCCCAGCAGAGTCGGTCACCGTGCGGGTGGCAGCACACCCAGTGCCAGGCCCCGAGTGGGCCCGCCGACCCACCTGCTTGAGCAGGCATTTCCGCATCTTCTCCACATCCACCGGCTCCTCCTTCAGGGCAAACTCGGCGATTGTGCTGAGGAGGGCCGACTGCGGGGCAGGCCCTGGACGTTCTGCTTCAGCCACTTGTACTTGTGGACGCCTGTGACTGTGTTCAACAGCGGCTGCCATTTGTCCTGACAAAGCAAAGACCACGTTCACCGGGAGCGGCCTCTATGGAAGCAATACTCAGAGAAGGCAGGAATGGCGGTCAGAGGCTTAAAGTGGTGAAACACCTCGTTCAGGAAAGTAACAGATGGCACAGACCTGCTGGTGCCCTCAGACCTCAGACACAGCGGCCGTCCCTGTGGACACTCCACCCCACACAGCGGTGGGCGCTCTGCCCCCTCACAGCACGGACACTCCACCCCACACAGCGGTGGTCCCCGTGGACCCTCCGCTCTGAGCCATGTCTGAGCCACCCAGTCTCGGTCACAGGAAACCTCACCTTGGGCGATTTCATGGCAATGGGCCGCTTGTCCACACTGATGGGGCTGCGAGGCAAGACACAGGCCTCCTCTAGGTCACTCTCCTCATTCCCGATCTTCTCTTCATCATCTGTACATTCCGGCTTCTTGGGAACTGCATAGAAAACAGCATTCGCCACCAAAGGAACTAGCCCGCATGCAATTCTGCAGATACTGGAATCCACACGCGGCGTGGTGGTTTCATTCAAAAGGAACATGCGTGTACAAAGGACACGTCACGGCCAACTGTAGGCTTGACCTGAGAAAGCAAACACGATGGCCTGTGCGGCCCCAAGGCACGGTAAGGAAGGCAGAGCCATGGAGGAGAGAAATTCTAAGAAGCCGGGTCAGGGGTCAACAATGTTCCTAGAGGCCACGTGGTGACTGGGTGTGGCCCAAAAAACACTCAAACCAAACAATGGATGGCAAGATTAGTTCAGAGAGGAGCAGGAGCAATAGCACAGCGGGTAGGGATCTGCCTTGCACGTGGCCACCTGGGTTCATCCTCTGTTGCAGTCCACTGCTGCCCAGAGCCTCTGCACCTTGCCTGGAGTTACCGCCTGCAGGCCACTTTGTAGACAGGGGCAGGAAGACAGTTTGGATCTGTGACTCTATGTGGCAGTGTATCTTACCATGTATTCTCACGGTAGCTGGAGTAAATATTTTCTCATGCTACCACAATCATCGTGGGACTAGACAAATCTTACCAGTATTTTTATTTGGCTATATTGGATCTCTAAGCATAATACAATTATAATTAGATGGGAGAGAAATGCTATTTGCCTC
This sequence comes from Cryptotis parvus, assembly GCA_021461705.1. Taxonomy (NCBI): domain Eukaryota; kingdom Metazoa; phylum Chordata; class Mammalia; order Eulipotyphla; family Soricidae; genus Cryptotis; species Cryptotis parvus. Next base: position 14,939 of record JAJIBD010006425.1, on the reverse strand, counting down.
CAAGCAAGCAGGAGCGGCTCTCTAGGGCTGGAGCAATAGCACAGCGGGAGGGGTTTGTCTTGCACGCAGCCAACCCGGTTCAATCCCCAGCATCCCATATGGTCCCCCAAGCACCACCAGGAGTAATTCCTGAGCAAAGAGCCAGGAGTAACCCCTGAGCATTGCCGGGTGTGACCCCCCCCAAAAAAAAAAAAAAGGAGGCCGGAGCGATAGCCCAGCGGGTAGGGCGTTTGCCTTGCGCAGCGGCCGGCCCATGCCGGCCTGGGTTCGATTCCTGGCATCCCATATGGTCCCCCGAGCACCGCCAGGAATAATTCCTGAATGCAGAGCCAGGAGAAACCCCTGAGCATCGCCGGGTGTGACCCAAAGCAAAAAAAAAAAAAAAAAAAAGAATGGCTCTCTAGTAAGTCTAAAGGTTAATATCCAAAACAACTATGAAATAAAGACAAGAATCTTGTAAAGGCTTGGAGAAATATATACCTGGCTGTAGATAGGTACAGATACATGCCCTTTCCCCTACCTGCACGGAGCCTGCTTGGAAACTGCAAGGACTGACCTTGGCTGGGGCAATGTTAACATTTCAATGGGACGAGGTGATGTCCGGCAGAAGCTTACTGAGGGGGACTGACCCTAACTGCTTTCTGCTGATGTGGGCCGGTCAGGGCTGAAAAGCTATAAAAGCTGTAGCCTGCTCTCTTGGTGCCTTTTTCTCCTTTCCCTCTTCGCCCTCTGCCTCCTCTCTCCTTCTCTCTGTTCTCTTCCCTGTCAGGCCTTAGCACAGGGTAGCAGCCATCTTGGCCTAGGATTCTAAACCTACACATGGCCAGGGCCCAGCTAGGAACCTAAAGTCTAGAGTTTTCCTATAGCTGAATTGTATACCAGAACAAGTGTGAGTAAAGCCTGTTGAAACGTCACTGAATTCATGACTCTTTCTCTGTCTGCCAGCCGCCAATCCCCTGGGGCAAAGGGGATCCCAACTCTGCTCCTGGTTTGTATAAGGGAACCCACTGTTCTCCAACAATCCCCGGCATCCGTAGGGTCCCTGAGCACTGTCAGGAGTAATTCCTGAGTGCCGAGCCAGGAGTAAGCCCTGAGCACCCCCAGGTGTGACCCAAAAAGCCGAAAACACAAACAAACCAAACATCAGTTCCAAGACTAGAAGCTCCCTCCACCTCGTTACCAGGAGATTCCCCGAGTCGCCTCACTGATTTGGCGCCTCTGACATCTTGGGAAAAAGGAGGAGGCTCCACCACACTCGCACGTCATGGAAGTCCAGGCGCTGGGACAGTGCCACGTGCTCAGAGTGGTGAGGCGCGAAGAGCTTCTCCCGCAGATCACAGACTGGGCTGCGCGGACGACAAGCAGCGGCCTCACCGCGCGACCCTCTCCTTACCTCTCTTTTTCCTTCGCTCTCGGATTATTTTCTGGGCCACCCTCCGCCACCGGGGCAAGGAACTGAGCAGCTTAAACTTGGACAGGATGGAGAGGTCGCTGCACACCGCAGGTCTCAGCTCGTTGAAGAGGAATCTCAGGCGCTCGATGACGGGGGCACAGACCTCCTTGTAGGAGCGCCGCCCTGCTCCTGGTGTGTCTGCCAGGCGAGACGCGGGCACGGCTCAGGGACCCCCGCGGCCCACCCAGCAGCCACGGCACGGGGGACGGTGAGTGGGGGGCTCCGGTACCTTGATGAGCGAGCACTTGGCCTGGTAGACCACCCGGCACACGTCCACCACGGACTTGGGGAGTGTCGGTGCTTCACCTGCTCGATGCCCAGGGTCCCTGCGTGCACCAAGGACAGCGCCACGTGACCTGAAGGGGCGGCGACAGAGAAGCATGAGGCAGCAGCCGGGCGGTGCGTGCCCCTGCAGGCTCCACGGCTGCTCCCTACCGAGGTCCTCGTGCTTCAGCAGGCAGCAGAGCAGCAAGCGGCCGACCTCCTCCACCGGGTGCTCGGGAGGGAACGTGATGGGCGCGGTGAGGGTGGCACTGCCGGCAGTACCTCTCGATCTGACACAGGAAGTCCTGCCGCGGAAACGGCCCGGTCACCCAGGGGGCACCGCTGCCACACGCCCGCCCAGCCCCGTCCACCAGCTTTGGGAAACTCAGAGGCCCTCGGGCCAGCCAGCGACTCAGCTCAGAGTCCACCGAGACCCAGAGCCCCTGAACTCCCCACACCCGCCCGAGCCCCAGTCTCCCCGCGCCCGCCCAAGCCCACGGGAAGCCAAGCAGCCACTGGGCCGCACCTTCACGTTGTGATCCTGCGTGTTGTTGTCGGCGATGGCCTGCAGGAACGCCTGCGAGTGGTCCCCAGCGCCCGGCCGTGCGAGGGCACAGCCGGACTTGCTGGCGGGGTGCCCCCAGGAGAGCTGCAGTGGTCCTCGTCCTTCTCCTCGTTGTAGCTGTAGTGGATCTGGCTGGTCTGCAGGCCCCCAGAGAAGACGGAAGACTGCAGCCACTCTGCGAAGTAGACGCGTGCGTCGCTACAGACAACCGGGGCCACAGCACCGAGAAAAGCCGTGGGAGCAGGGGGTGGGGAAGGGGGGAGGAGTGGGAGGCTGCAACAGCTCCCAGAGGAGGAGAACGTCCGCATCATCCACGGGCAAGAAGCACCGTGTCGGGGCCGGAGCAGCCCGGAGCGTCACCTAACACGGGCGCCCCAACAACCTGATAATGGTCCCAGCACCCCTCCGGCACCCACACAATCAGACCAGGGCGCTGTTCGCTCTAGGCTGGAGGGGCAGCACGTCCACGAGCGTCCCCACCCGCGCCGGCCGCCTCTGTCCGACGCCCACCTGACCCGGCTCTCCCCCTTCTCCAGGACAGACCCGGCATCACTCACACAGGCCCCAGGCCCGCAGTCTGCCCTCCTCCTCTCCTACGAGCCTGTGAGGAGCCCGGCCAGGCTCCTGACCTCCTCCAGAGGCGAAGGCGGCCAGTGCTGGGCTGCCCCTGCCCCCTTGCACCGCCCGCGCACCAGCACACGCCGCACCGGGCTGCCCTCCCGCACGCCCCGCCCGGCTCTGCGTGACGGTGACGGAGGCGCTGACACCTCTGCACCCGGACTCCCTCCGCGGCCTCTTAGGAACAGCCTGTTCCTCCCTGGCCACCACAGGCCAAGGACAGGCTCCGGCCTGGCCTGGCTCCTCCTGAGCCACACAAGCCCATGGGCAGAGTCCAGCCCGGCCTGGTCCCACCTCCGGCGGGGCCCACAGGGCAGCCCACCCTCAAAGCCACAGCTGGTGCAGACAGATCCAGCAGGAAAGCCCGCTCCAGGAAGGGGCACTCAGAGAGGTGGCCATCCCAGGACACGGCGGCCGCCCTGAGCCTGCTCAGAGTGCCCTGCATGGGCAGCGTGAGCCCAGGACCGCGGAGGCACCTCGGGCGGCCGCCCCAGCTGCCGGCGCCGCAGCCGCTTCCCTGATGGCGACTCGCCCTCCGCCCCGTGCTGGACACTCCCCCGCTACAGCACGACCTGCTCTGAGTCAGCAGAGCCCAAACCCTTCCTTACTGGCACATTCCACCTCGACGGAGACAGAGGGGTGCTCGTGGCTAAGTAGGAGGCGTGCAACCCCAGCAGCAGGCCCAGGTTCCGCTCGGTGTCGATCAGCGGCGAAGACAGACTCCCCAGATCCGGGACGGTGGCGACTTCCTGGTCGGGCTGAAAAGTGATCACGGCCTGAGAACGGGATCCCAGAGCAGAGAACCAGGAGGCAAGATCCCGTCACAGGGAGGCGGAGGGGGCGAGGGGGCACTCAGGGCACCACCAACGCCCCACGGGGCGAGCCCAGGCTGCCACCAGTGACAGGACACTTGGGTGCCAGATATATCGTCACACACACAAGGTGACAGGACACACTGTCACACACACAGGTGACAGGACACACGGTCACACACATGACAGGACACACTGTCACAGGTGAAGGGACACCCTGTCACACATACACAGGTGACAGGACACCCTGTCACACATACACAGGTGACAGGGCACACTGTTACACACACACAAATGACAGGTCACACTGTCACACATACACACAGGTGACGGGACACACTGTCACACAAACAGGTGACAGGACACACACAAACAGGTGACAGGACACACGGTCACACATACACACAGGTGACAGGACACACTCACACAAACAGGTGACAGGACACACTCACACAAACAGGTGACAGGCCACACTGTCACACACACACACACCCAGAGTAACAGGGTACATAGTTGAACACACACACCTAGGGTGACAGGTCACAGCATCGCACACACACTCAGGGTGACAGGAAGCTCTCTCTCTCTCTCTCTCTCTCTCTCTCTCTCTCTCTCTCTCTCTTTCTCTCTACACGTTGTGTCAGGGCACCAGCACACACACCCCAATATATCATAACTTAAACAGAAACATGCTTACAGAAAAAAAAATACTCTAGAGATTAATGACTCACACACAAACCTGTCAGAAGGCCCAGCTACCTAAGCAACCAATCACAGCCATATCCAGACACCCAGCCTCACCTCCACTCACGCATCCTCACCTCCAGTCACACCCACCTCCAGACACCCAGCCTCACCTCCACTCACGCATCCTCACCTCCAGCACCCAGCCTTACCTCCAGATACTGGCCAACACAGAAGGGCGTGCATGGAGTCCCGTGTGTCTTCAAACTGCAAAGCGGCTTCTAAAGCTACCACAGGATCTTCTCCTGCAAACTGAGCTACAATAAAAAGAACGAAAGCTACAGTCACTTCTGTGTGTTTTCCCCACGCCAGGAGGAGACGTGGCGAGTAGGGAAGGAGACTGGGCAGGCTGACTCCAAAGCGAGCTGAGACTGTCAAAGCATAAGAAACCCCCTTCACCCCAAGTCTACTCTGTCTGAACCAACGCGGAACACAGAGCTGGGGGTGGGCACTAGCACAGAGGGTAGGACCTGGCCCTGCACACACCAAACCCAGGTTCAAGTCCTGGCCCCCCCAGATGGTCCCCCGAGCCCCCAGGAGTGAGCCCTGTGCACTGCCTGGAATAGCTCCAAGAAATGCTGGCGTGGCAAATGCGCAAGCAATGAGAAATTCATCAGAGGCCCCCGAGTACCCTGCCAGGGACCCAAACCATTGCTTATCAAAATCCATGGGGACCGGAGCAACGCGAAACCCAGCACTGCAAACGTGCACGGAGCACACGCTGCACCCTCTCACGCCGGAGGCGGGCGCGGCCCTCACCGAGGATGCTGTTCCCGTGAGCGACTGCGTCTGGAAATCCCTTTATGTCGTACACTTTCCCCTCGATCACGGTCCAGAAGCCGCCATCTTTATTGTGGTTCTCCAGGTCTGCTTTACGGATCAGCGTCACCTCCTCATTATTCCTACAGTTCTGACCTGTAAAAAATGACTCTGTATATACAGAAACCAGAATCAATGAAATCGATAGATCAATTGGAGAGACAAAAGACACACTGTGAAAGAACAAGGACACACGGACACGGCCCCGGTGGGAGACGGACACGCTTCTCTCCCTAACAGCACCACACAAGTGATAGGGCTCCACAGACGGACACAGAAAATGCCTGACAAAGCCAGGCGGGCCCACTGAGCAGTGAGCAGCCACGGTGCCTGCAGGCTGGATGAGCCCACGGTCTGCACGCTGTGGCGCCAACCAGGAGACCAGACAGCCATGATGCAAATGAGACACCAATCCCACACATGTCTGAAAACCATGAGTCACGAAGAACTCATGGCCAAGCTGGGTTTGATCCCCGGCATCCCATAGGGTCCCCGAGCACCACCCAGGAGTGATTCCTGAATACAGAGCCAAGAGAATCCCCTGGGCATCACCGGTGTGACTCCAAAAAACAGCAAAACGTGACAAAAGGAATAACCCAAATTCTAAAATAATCGGAAAATCAGAAGTGCGCTGAGTAATGATACGGCTACTGACCAACACGTGGGGACGCTGGTAAACACACACATAAGGCACTTTCCACATGTGTGGTAAGAAAAAGGTAACGCTGAAAAGCCATTAACCAACATCAAATGACTAACCGCTACCAGAAAGGAAAGGCCCTGATCCCTGACACGAGGTCAGAACCACGGAAAGTGGTCCCAGGGCTGGGCCAGGAACCCAGCCAGAGCTCTGTCCTCGGTCACCTCACCAGGGACAGCAAAGGCAGAAAGTCTTTTGTTATTCTTCGGGTGTGTTTTGTTTGGGGGCCACACCCTGCGGTGCTCCGGGTTTACTCCTGGTTCTATGCTCAGGGATCATTCCTGTTGGACCTGGGGGCCACATGGGATGCCAGGGACCAATCCGGGCAGCCACATGAACGGCAAACACCCCATCTGCTGTCTCGTCAGTGCTGGCCCCTGAAAGGGGATCCTGACGAGGTGGCAATACACAGGCTCCCCCACCGCCCCGCCCCAAGAGCAGAACGGACCGTGGGGCCAACCCCACACCGCAGTGCTGAGCCAACGAACCAGCCAATGTCCAAGCACACAGCCTGGACACGCACCACACTGACCCTGGATCACACTGAGCCTCTGACGAGTTCATAAAAGTTAGGGCGGAGAGCGAGCACGGTGGTTCTGACACGACCATACCCTCAACGTGGCTCAGCCTAACAAGGGAAGGGGGACCCTGGCGTGCTACAGCACAGACAAAACTCGCCAATCCACAGAGGACAGGTGTGGAGGTGCTCAGAGTGTCAGACAGAGACGGGAGGTGGAGCAGCCCCGGGAGGGAGAGGCAGGGAGGTGGGTCAAGGGGCCGCCGGGACGAGAGCTCTGAAGATGGTCGTGAGCTGTCACTGGTGTGGGAGGGAGGCCGGGAGGGAGGGGGGCACACCTGCCTTTGCACTCAGGGCTGACTCCTGGCAGGGATTAGGGGACCATTTGGGATACCAGGGGTCAAAACCGGGCCAGCTGCAAGAGCCTTCCCCACCGTGCTATGTCCCCTGTGAGCACCCTTAACTGCCAGAGACCTGCGCCCTGAAAACGGGGTCAGGAGGTAGCCCAGCGGTTAGGGCGTGGCCCACTGGGTTTCGATGCCGGCCCCTGCAGGCCTCCCCCGGCTCTGAGGGTGTGGCCCGCCCGCCAACAAAGCCATCTGGCGGAGGTCACAAAGGCCTTCCGTACCCATGATGCCGGGCCAGGCCAGCCTCGTGGTCGCCCCTGTCCTTCCCAGGCGCCCAGGTGGTTGAAGCGATCCAGGTGCTCGAGCAGGCCGCCCAGCAGAGGGACAAGCGCCGGCCTCCTGCATGAGGCCAGCATTCTTACTGAGCAAGAGCACTATAGACACGACCAGCTCGGGAAGGAGAACGCCTGCATGTAGAAAGAGAGAGAGAAGCATTACAGTTTAGATCAGGGGCAGCTGCCCCAGACAGCCCCTCCGTGAGCAGGAGTGACACGTCACCCCCAACAAGGAGGTGACACTCTCGCCTCTTTCCTACAGGGCGACGCGTTAGGGCTCAGTCTCGAAAAACAGCTGCACCTCTTAGTGGAATCCTGCAAATTCCTTTTTTTTTCCTTTTATATTTTGGCTTTTTGGATCATACCCAGCAATGTTCAGGGGTTACTCCTGGCTCTCTACTCAGGAATTACTCCTGGAGGTGTTCGAGGGACCCCATGGGATGCCGGGATAGAACCTGGGTCAGCCTTGTGCAAGGCAAACGCTCGAGCCCAATCCTGTGAATTTCAAGACTGCTTCAAACACATCGTTTCGACTGAACTTCCCTACACGCCTACCACGAGATGTTCACCTCGAGGTTTCCGTGAGAAAACAGGGCTCAGGAACAAAGGCGCACCGCCACGGAACCTTAAACTACTGTATAAAAATACCTTTCAAATTCCCTGAACAAAACTAGAACATATTTAGATTATTTAGCTCCTAAGACAGGGCAGAGAGGGCCAATGACGTTTCCCTCCGGAGGAGAACAAGACGACAACGCTGGCCGTGTGGGGGGAGTGTCGGTGACGGCGCCTCGGCTCTGGATCGCCAGGTGGGCACCACAGCACCGGCCGCAGGTGGCTCAGCAGCCCTGGCAGGAACTGAAAACTCCCGGGACAAAGGACCTGGCCCTAGGGAACGCAGCTCTAGCCTCGACAGGGTCAGGCTCCCGATACACGCAAAAGGGCAGGCAGGAAGGAAACGAGGAGGTACCGGTGAAGTCCCCTTCCACGACCCAGGCCACCTCTGCGAAGTGCCGCCAGCTGGCAGAGGCGATGGTGGAGGCCACGGGCAGGATGTCCCCGATGTGCGTGCACAGCAGCGCCGCGTACTTCTTGAGTAAGGAGCCGACGCCCATCAGCTCTGGGCCTGCGAGGAAGAGGCGAGAGCGTCAGCCCGCGGGTGCCACACGGGGGTTGCGGTGGGAAGTTTCCCCAGAGGAGCCCTGAGCCCTGGGTCCTCGGGCCTTTTCCTGCGGAGGTCTCGGAGCAGACCGGATCGGGTGGGTTTTACTACTGCATCCCATAGAAATCAGAAATCGGGTGTGTAAAAATGCAACCTCAAGTCTGAAAAAAAAAATTTGTTTTTGCCTTTGGGGTCACACCAAACCCTATGCCAGGGTTACTTCTGGCTCTCCACTCAGGAATTACTCCCGGCGGTGCTCAGGAGGCATCTGGGATGCCAGGGATGGAACCCAGGTCGGCCGCAGGCAAGGCACAGAGGACCCCTGCTGTCCTATGGCATGGCTCTGCTCCCTCTCATTCCTTTCTTTTTTAATTTTTCGGGCAGGGCGACACCCAGCAATAAACCTGAAGGCTTACTCCTGGCTCTGAGAGAGAGAGAGATAGAGAGAGATGATTGATAGATAGATGAGAGATAGATAGTTAGATAGTTAGATACATGGATGGATGGATGGATGGATGGATGGATGGATGGATGGATGGATGGATGGATGATGGATGGATGGATGGATGACGGATGGATGGATAGATAGAGAGAGAGATAGATAGATAGATAGATAGATAGATAGATAGATAGATAGATAGATAGATAGATAGATAGAGATAATGATAGACAGACAGATAGATAGACAGACAGACAGACAGACAGACAGACAGATAGATAGACAGACAGATAGATAGATGATAGACAGATAGATAGATAGATAGATAGATAGATAGATAGATAGATAGATAGATAGATAGATAGATAGATAGATAGATAGATAGAGATAGATAATGATAGACAGACAGATAGATAGACAGACAGACAGACAGACAGACAGACAGACAGACAGATAGATAGACAGACAGATAGATAGATGATAGACAGATAGATAGATAGATAGATAGATAGATAGATAGATAGATAGATAGATAGATAGATAGATAGATAGAAGATAGATAGATAGATAGATAGATAGATAGATGATAGATAGACAGACAGACAGACAGATAGATAGATAGTAGATAGATAGATAGATAGATAGATAGATAGATAGATAGATAGATAGATAGATAGATAGATATAGATAGAGATAGATAATGATAGACAGACAGATAGATAGATAGACAGACAGACAGACAGACAGACAGACAGACAGACAGACAGATAGATAGATAGACAGACAGATAGATAGATGATAGACAGACAGATAGATAGATAGATAGATAGATAGATAGATAGATAGATAGATAGATAGATAGATAGATAGATAGATAGATGATAGATAGATAGAAAGATAGATAGATAGATGATAGATAGACAGACAGACAGACAGACAGATAGATAGATAGATAGTAGATAGATAGGTAGGTAGGTAGGTAGATAAAGAGACAGAGAGAGAGAGGACACTGATGCATTTAACAGTGACCCATGCCTGGGCGTGCGCGACCACGGACACCAGGACGCCTACACAAAGCGGGCAGGTGCTCGCGTGGGGCGACTCACTGGGCGTGTCGCCGGCCGGCCCGAAGCCCTCGCGGGGTACAGTTTGCTGACGAGCAGCCGCTGGAAGCGCAGGAGCAGATGCAGGGGCGCAGACCGCTCGCGCGTGTGCTGCTCAAAGTCCAGGCAGGACGAGATGCGGCGCGCCACGTCCTTCAGCCGGGCCACGGTCTGGGCGGCGATGTTCCTGCGGGAAGGGCAGCCCAGTGAAGGCGCAGGCATACCCCGAAACACAGAGCCCACCCGGGGGCCTGCGGCGGGCCGGCCCTCCCCACACAGGCCAGGAGCACCGGGAAGCCTAAACAAACAGGAAGGTGCTCCCATCACTGTTGGGAGGTGCTCCCATCACCGTTTGGAGGTGCTCCCATCACCGTTGGGAGGTGCTCCCATCACTGTTGGGGCTGGAGCAACAGTGCAGTGGGGAAGGCGACTGCCTACAGCCAAGCTGGGTCCAAGCCCCAGCACCCCGTAGGGGGTCACTCACTGCCCAGTGACCCCTGAGCACAGAGCCAGGAGTAAGCCCCGAGCAATACCGGGTGCATCTCTGCACTTCCCCCAATAAGGCACATACATACACACATATAAATCTATGAAGCAGAGAACAAAACAATAATATAGCAGTCTGTTTCTGACTTTGGCTTTGGGCCACACGGGACAATACCCAGGTCTGTTCCTGCTCTCCACTCAGGGATCGCTCCTGGCAGTGCTCAGGGGCCCACATGCGGTACTTTGAGATTGAATCAGGGTCAGTCACAGCAGGGCAAGTGCCTGAACCGGTCTGCTCCCCTCTCTGGCCCAACAGAAGTCACTGTATGTTATTTTCAGTGTGTATGGGTGGGACTGGAGGCTTTTTGAGTCACGCTCGGCAATGCTCAGGGCTTACTCCTGGCTCCCGCACTCAGAAATGACTCCCGGCAGCGCTCAGGGAGGCCGTATGGGATGCCTGAGACCCAACTCAGGTCTGCTGCATGCAAGGCAACCGTGCTCCCGCTGTGCTATGGCTCCAGCCCCCAAAATGATTTTAAAGTAGTAGTCGCGTGTCTGTGACAATTCTCGTTTGCCTCAGATGGCAAATCAACAGGATAACTTTTCCGGCGCTTCTCTCGTTTTTCCAACTCTCCGCTGAACTCAAACCCTTCAGAGGCCCCAGCTCTCCCCGCATGTACTCCAACCCTCCTTTCCTCCACCGCTGTCTGCTCTGGGACCCGACTCGTTTTCAAAACTTCCCTCAACAGCCCAAGCACCCTCCTGGCCCTCAGGTTAGATCCCACGGCCTGAGCACAAGAACCCCGTGAACCCCCCAGCCCCCACTCACCGCAGAAGCTGCTGGATGAGCTGCACCAGGGGCAGACACTGCTTCCCCGAGCACTCGTAGATGCCCGTGTTGATGAGGTCTTTATCCAGCGGAGTCCGACTGCGGTGGAGCGTGGGCCAGCGTTGGCTTCCTGCTCGTCGATCTCCTTCTCCTTCTGGGCTTCCTTTTTGGTTTCGATGTCCTGCGAGTCACATGGCAGGAGGTGGGCACCAGTGCCCTTGGCGGCAGGTGTGGCGGCGCCTGCGGGCTGAGGCCTGACCCTGCTGTCCCGCCTGGCCACAAGCCCATGCTCACCTGGCGGGGAGTCCCCCTTCAGAGGGATTCCTGAGAAGCCAATACCAGGCTGACACCTGAGTGCTCTGCTCACGCCTGTCTGAGCACTGCACGCCTCTGACCCTGACAGGGGAACCTCACGGTGCCCTCCCGCCCCACCCTCTGGCTCCTCTCCAGAGCAGGAAGCAGATTCGCTGAGCTCAGGCGAGCCAGGCGACTTCCTCCAGCAGGGAGCACTGCCCCCTCAGAGCCACCGGGGCGTGGGCACAGTGGCAGGGCGGAGTGAGCACTGACACCCAGGAGCAGTCAGCATCAGTGGGAATGCGGCCCACGTTCCCAGGAGCACACATGGCTGGCAGCGTTCAGCAGAGAGGAGGAGCGCGCTCACAGGCACCCCAGACCAGCGGCGGCTGCTGTTCCTACGGTCACCTCAGCGTTCCCACCGAGCCAAGGGGCAGTGTGTCCACAGACATGGGCCCCAGCCACGGCAGAGCCCATTCTCTCACGGGCAGAGCACCCAGCCTGTTCTTTTACAGAGCAAACACTGTCACAGCAACAGGAGCCACGAAAGCACCACAGTGAGTGGAGTGAGCGGATCCAAGGCCAGAGGAAGCCCAGGGAAATCGAGGCAGCCTGGGGCACTCCGGGGTACAGCACTTGCCTTGCATGGACTCGGCCCCAGGCACAACCCTTGGCACCAGAAGGAAAAAAAACACAACCACTGTGAGAAAGCAGCGTCCAGCCCCCCGAGCCCAGGCCGGCTCAGGCTCAAGAATGTGAACAGGGGGCGGAGTGCTAGCACAGCGGGGAGGGCGTTTGCCTTGCAAGCAGACCGGATTTGATCCCGGCATCCCATATGGTCCCCTGAGCACTGCCAGGAGTAATTCCTGAGTGCAGAGCCAGGAGCAACCCCTGAGCGGAGCCAGGTGTGACCCAAAAAGCAAAAAGAAAAAGAAAAAAAAAATATGAACAGCAAAGCAGAAAGACCCTCTCGGGCGCTGGACACGGCCCCTAGAACACACAGGTGTCGGCGTCTGCTAGACATAAAACAGGGGCAAAGTTTCGGTGGCCCCATGGTTCCCTGCGCCTGTGAAGCCGGGAGAGCAGGTGGATCACGACACTGAGCTGGTCTTCAGGGATCGGGGGAGGTACCTTCCTCCCCCATCGTGTGCAGATCCCCGGCCCGCCCGGCCGTACCTGGATCTCCGCGGTGATGGCGGCGTTCAGGGCGACTCCAGGCCACCGTCGGCCATCAGGCTGCCCACCAGGAGGTCGATCATGAACCGCCGCCCGGACTTATGTTGACTTCGTTGCCTGAAAGCTAGAAACGGGCCAGTGTCCCTGGCGGCGGTGCCGGGCACCACCCTCCCGCCCGGCATGGCCCACCGCTCCCTGCCCAGCCCACCTGCGCAGGGTAGCAGGGCAGAGAGTGCCCGGCACGCTCCTCGGCCGTGGGCAGCAGCACGGACCACCCGCTCTGCAGCACGGCCTGGGCGGCACCCTGCACCGTGCCCAGCACGCCCGCACTGCTGGCCAGGGCCACCACCGTCTGCTTCAGGCTGCCCAGGAGGGCGCTGCCCAGCCCCAGGCCCAGGAGCTCCGGATCCACCTGATGGCTGATGGCCGCGTGCAACTGGAAGGAAAGAGATGCCCGCTCAGGGGCCTGACCCATTCGAGGAAACGCCAGTTCCCAAAACTTCTTCAAGAAAGGAAAAGTATGAGGCCGGAGCAATAGTCCAGCGGGTAGGGCGTTTGCCTTGCACGCGCGCCCATGCCGACCAGGTTCAATCCCCGGCATCCCATATGGTCCCCTGAGCACCGCCAGGGAGTAATTCCTGAGTGCAGAGCCAGGAGAAACCCCTGAGCGTCGCCAGGTGTGACCCAAAAGGCAAAAAAAAAAAAAAAGGAAAAGGAAAAGTAGCTTTTTTCCCCCAGACTTCCCCCTTGTCAGAACTCCACCCAGCAGACCAGCCTATTACAGCCTGGCTTGCACGGCCACTTGCAGCCGCGGTTCATCAATAAATGCTGGATTTTGAGATGATTACAAGAGTATGCTACCCACACGGCAGAGCCTGGCAAGCTACCCGTGTCGTATTTGATATGCCAGATACCAGTAACAATTATAGACCTCATTCCCATGACCTGATGGAATGGTTTGAGGCTCTTTGTGTTCCTGGAGCAAGCAGGTGCCCTTGGGCTCTACTTGCATGAGACAGGTTATATGGAGATGTTACTGGTGCCCGCTCAAGCAAATCGATGATGAACGGGAAGACAGTGATACAGTGAAAGTTGAATCTAGTTTTTATTTGTTTTTGGTTTTGGGGTCACACCTGGCAGTGCTCAGAGGTTACTCCTGACTCTGCGCAGAAATTACTCCTGGCGGAGATCAAGACACCCCTATGGGATGCGGGAATTGAACCTGAGGTAGGCCATGTGCAAGGCAAACGCCCTCCCCTGCTGTACTATCGCTCCAGCCTTCATTTTTTTCAAGCTGTGTGAAAAATCTTGGCCCATTTTCTCTGAGAAGCCACTGAAGCATCACTGAGTGTGACCCAAAAACATAAAAAAAAAAAAATCTCAAATACCGTGAGTCTCCTCATTTCAAGTGAAACGTGAAACGTCACACACAGACATAACTATCGGGTCACAAAAACCTTTCAGAGAAGCAGATGAGCTACAGGAAACATTCGCACATGTAGGGTGTAGGGTCCCTCAGAACACAGAGGACCAGACACCCGTGACTAGGGGGCACAGGCCAGGCCCCCTGCCCTGCCCAACCCTGAACCCAGGACCCTGCCCTGCCCGACCCTGTCCCTGGGGTCACCCTGCATGTGGCAGACTGCAGTGGACTCCCTGAAGCACAGACAAGCTGGCCAGAGAGAACACCACCATCCAGACAGGCCCCTGGCTCACGGGCGTGGATGCCGACAGCTCCCAAGAGCTGCCTCCCCACAGCCATACTTGTGGCCACACACAGCGCCTGGCACCCTGCAAGGACAGTGTGGCCAGGCCGCTTCCGGAACCCAAGCATGGACATGACCTGACCAATCCTCGATCCCTGGGTGTGGACACAGCCCGACCAGACTGCTGCCTGGCACCCAACAGACACAGACTGGGCCCACCTACAAGGCCAGCCCCACCTTTCAATCTGCAGGACTACAAAGACCAAGGCCACCCACAGCAGGGCAGAGGAGGCAAAGGGCTTAGTGACAGAGGAGTCGGGGGTCCGAGGGACCGAGGGGCTTGGGGGCAGAGAGGCAGAAGGGCAGAGTGACAGAGGGAGCAGGGGGTCGAAGCCGGGGGCCGGGTGGCCGGGCTACCTGCAGCCGGAGCAGATTCAGGCGTGGCCACGGCCATGCACTCCTTCTCCTGCGGCGGGGGCCAGTCGGCGGTACCATCCATGCCTTCGCTCACTTGCGAAGCAGGAGGTCCAGCTGCTCAAAGGTCAGCGAGCAGATGTCCACCACAAAGGG
>JAJIBD010006424.1:0-78153 GCA_021461705.1 Cryptotis parvus | reverse complement strand
TGGAACTGTAATACAGTGTTTTATTCCCTTTGAGTCTTGAGTGCATGGCATGAGCCCCTTTTTTATATCTGTATAATAAAAGCAATCACCCGGATGTGTTGAGGGTTTTACAACTTACAAGGTAATTTTAGTTCATGACTTCATATACACATAGCAACTTAGAAATGCTCTAGCAGGAAATCATTGCTTTTGCCAAACTATAACTGAAGCTTCAGGGAAGCCTTTACCAAGTATTAAAATGAAATTATCTAATTTTTGGTCCACACCTCTATCTTCAAAAATCAATGTGGATTCAGAGATTCTTCTGAGAGTTTAGGTAGATGTAAGATCTGTCTGCTATGGCACCAGCTTCAGAATGCAAAGGCCCTTGACTCCTCTACTCAGACTTTAATCACCAGGCACAATGGCTTCAACAAAAAAGAGAGAATAGAGAATATTCTCCCAAAGATTCCATAAACAGAAAGTTGTGCTCTGTTTCAATAAAGAATGATATATTCTTTAAAATTTCATTCAGATGATCTCTTTGGCATCTTAAATGCTATCTTCTGTTGTCTGAAACTGCTGAGATGGATAAATAATGAACCTTGTTTCTTTCTGGAAAAGATCATTTGAATTTTTTTAGACCTATTTGACCTTAAATAGGTATTAGCATATTTACTCTCAGCTTCCTTTATTCATGTCTGGCTTGTACAAATCATAAGCAATCCATCTTCCTAGGAAAAATCTCTTTAAGAAGAAAAAAGTACTTGAGTTATAATGAGGTTGTGACTGGAAAAATATGAATGTGTTGTTAAAAGAGTGAATCCATTACTAAGGGCTGTTGGAGCACTTGAAATTGTCTATATATTCGGCATGATCATTTCACATCCCTTCCAAAAGACTTTAAAACATATTTACAATAGTTAAGAATTTAATCTCTAGTTATCTTCAAAAATAAGTCCTATGACATACTCCCATGTTGAGGCTTTACTGAGAAATTCTATGTGGGAGAATCATAATATTAATTTGAGGACAGGATCTTTAATAAACATCTCTGAGGTACTAGTGTAGATTTTATCCTTTGTTTTAATCCCTATGAGCTATACAGTTACCAAGCTGTTCATCTGTTCATGGTTGGATTTCAGACATCCAATGTTCCAACACCCATCCCTCCACCAGTGTACATTTCCCATTACCAATTTCCCATCCGCACTTTCTCCCAACCCCAGCCTACCTCCTATTGCAGATATTCTCTCTCTCTCTCTCTCTCTCTCTCTCTCTCTCTCTCTCTCTCTCTCTCCTGTCTCACCCATGGTTTGTTATACAGGCACTGAGAGGTTATCATGTCTTATCATGTCTGTTCTTTTACCTATTTTCAGCATGTGGTTCTTACCCAGTGTGATTATCACAATCATAGTGGGATGTTAGATGCCCATTTATCCATCAGGCAAGCTTAGAAATGCCTAAGACAAATCATTATCCCCCTTTTATCCTGCTTATTTTAGCTTTGAGTCCATACCTGTCTATCACTCTACTTCTGTGCTCAGAGATCACTGCTGGCAGGGCTTGAAGGACCCTGTTTGGTTTCTGAGATAGAACTGGGTCAGCCGTTTGCAAGGCAAGCACTTTACCCACTGTACTATCTCTCCAGACCAATGTCCCCTGTTTTCTGAAGATCTGTGTTCTGAATAGGTGACAAACTTAAATGTGCATTTCCAATAAAAATGACTCATCCATTATTAATTAGAATGTTATGAATTAAACTCTATCATGGTAGGTATGTTGATAATATCTAGGCTGTATCAATAATATCTAGTATTTTAAATTCATTGAAGGGCTAAAATACTCTAGTTTAGCAGAACTAGCGTATAGTCCTCGAATGCCACTGGAGCAAAATATGCTTTAACTGCTGCATAAAGTCATTGCAAGAACCACATTACCTTGTTTGGAAAGATATTTAAAAGGCATGTACTGTCAATACACCCCCTACTGTTACAGAGCCTACTGCACATAATATAAATAATGTCAAATTCTGAGGAATCCAAAATCCAGTTAACTATTCAAGTCCGAAATAAGATTACATTAGCTACCTGGTGATCTATGAACTATTATTAGTACTAAATCATTGCCGTGACCTCATAACCCTTTAAAATGAAAAATATTGTACTCTTATCGGCTCTTTTTAGACTCATCATGCAAATGGTAACATCGTTCTCATTCTCTTCTTATTTATTTCTTTTATGTACCTAGTACCTCCAGATACCACCTGTTCTTCCATTCTTTCCCATTGAAAAACTTTTTCTTCACTTGTAATCATCAAGATGCAATTGTTAGTATCAAGGGAGAATGCTTGCCAAAGAACTATAAAAAGAAACAGGAGAAGCATCTAAGTTTGTACTCTACAACTGAGAAACATTATGCTTGCAAAAGACTGAACATTACCCTTGCAGGAGGCCCCAATACTTTTAGAGGGGAATGAAAGTTCACTATCTACAAATCCCAGGTCTTTAAGATGGATTATCTGCACAGTAAAGGTTGAAAACAGTTGTCTTAATATGGACTTAAAACTCTAGGCACATTATTTAGTATTAGCACTATCAGTACCGGGAGCAATTATGAAAAGCTAAAAACACAAAATCAGTATTTCTTAAGCCAGCGAGATAAGCATATTAATGATTAGTCATCTTTTTAAATAATGTGACTCCTTTTGAATTGTGATTTCTTATTTCTTTGTAATTGTCCATCTAGAATATTTTTAAAGACAAGTGAAAATGTTATCACCAAAACAATTGAAAGGGAAGCCTTTCCTAATTGTCTCAATGATATGAAGAATTAGACAATAAACTAGCCCTGAAGAAGAGCAGCCAAACGAGTGACTACAGGATTGGGGTTTGAATTTCCTCACTTAACCTCATTAGACATGAACAAACTATTGGTGATAATAAATTAGGCTAGCTAGTGTGTCCCCTTTAGGCTCATTAATGATTACCATGGACAAAGAAGTAAAGAAATTCTGCTGATGCAGCTGTAACCCTGGGGCTACTTATGGACCATTGTGCAAATGCTACACTCCACAAGACAAAATATACTGCTGGGAAATTTTGCGCGGCATTTTTAACACACTGCTTCCACAGTTGACATTTAAACATCATGATTGTTTACTATCCTGGGAGATAGTGCCATCTTTTGCAAATTTCAGGGCTGTTGAGTAATTACTGTTGGGATGTTTCTTGCTTCTCATTTGCTGATTTAGTCTTGCCAGCTCATTACAAGTCTTGTGATTCCTTTACTGAGATGTGAGTTTTATCGGCCAGTGAATAAAGAAAAAAAGCGAGGGAGAATTGGGGAGGATCAGTCCTTTTTAGACTTGATTCTGCCAAACGTGGTCATTTGGCACGTTTGTTCTTTCTGTTGGTCTCCTGGTGTGTAGCTTTCTATATCCTTTTAGATAAGTGCTGAGGTGAAGAATGAAATCTGTGTCCAAGAAACAAATTGAAGCTTCCCTGGCCTATCAGGGAATTAAATGAGCTACTTCTTAAAAGAAATTAAAAGTCAATAGAGGGTCGGAGGCGATAGTCCAGTGGGTAGGGCGTTTGCCTTGCACGCAGCCGACCTGGTTCGATCGCCGGCATCCCATATAGTCCCCGAGCACTGCCACGAGTAATTCCTGAGTTTAAAACCGTGAGTGACTCCTGAGCATCACCGGGTGTGACCCAGAAAGCAAATAAAGAGTCAATAGAGTTTCTAGTAACACATTCTCATGCTGCATAGATATTAAAAGATATTTTGCAAATGACCTGCACTCAAAAGAGAGGTGTCATTTCCCTGAAATAGTTTACTCTGTCCTACTTCTTTTAAGAAGTAGCTCATTTATTTATTTTTTTAATATTTTATTACACCACCATGTGATATACAATTACAAAGATGTTCATGTTTGGGTTTCAGTCATACAGTGTTCCAGCACCCATCCCTCCACCAGTGCCCATCTCCCACCACCAATGTCCCCACTTCCCTCCCCCTCCCCCAGCCTGCCTCCATGGCAAGTTCTTTATCTCTTCTCTCTCTCTCTTTCTTTCTCTCTTCTCTTACACATTGTGGATTGCAATACATACATTTAGAGATTATCATGAATATCTTTTCTCCTATATTCAATGCTCAGTTCTAGGCTGGCATTATCACTTTTGACAAATATTAGCACACTGTTCCCTTCTCTGTCCCACCTAACCTCTGATTCCCACATGTCCGTGGTAGATTCCACCTTTTTTTTAATTGAAAGATGCTCATGTAGAGTCTTGATTCCATAGGGTTCCAACACGCACCCTCCACCCAAACCCATCTCCCATCACCAATGTCCCCACCTCCCTCCCCCTCCCGCACCCCCAACCACTTGGCGAGTTCTGCATGTCATTTCTTTCCTCTCTATATCTCCCTCCCAACAGACTTTCCTGCTCTTCGTGGAATGCAGTGCATTAAAAGACATTACTGTTTCACTATTTTACGTGGCGCCTTGGCGCGACCTGGGCTCGAACTGGTTTTACTCTGTTCCTCTGGTCGTGAGGCAGTTTCCCAGCATCCGGACAGCGAAAATGGTGGCTAGTGTGATGGGCGAGTCTCATCCGGCTGCTTCCGGGACCCCTGGAGGCGACAGGCCCACTCCCAAAGCCCATCTGCCCTCCTCGAGGTTCCATGGTCAGCTAGGCCCTGCGCTAGCCGAGCTCCAGCCTCAGGAAGTAGCTCATTTATAAAGTAATATAGTAATGTCACTCTAACACAATTGCTTGCATGATTTGATTACAGCATTGTTGAATAATTCTTCTCAAAACTATCGCTTTATCTTCACCTAACTAGAATGGATCAGAAAAGAATCTAGTGTTGTTTACTTCTATTTAAGGTTATCATGTAAGATATCACATTTATCTGTAATTCACATTCATCCCAAGACCAACCATGACCACTCAGAGAGTTTTTAAGTGTATATGACCCAGATTCATTTGTCCATTCTCTACATTATGTTAATCAACAGGAGAGATCAATTATATTGATTATATTGTCAGCTGTGGAAAGGTCAGAAGAATGAATTAACTACAAAATTGTTAATGAGGAGCCTCTCTAGGCCTTTGAAAAGAAGGCGTTAGTAAGATCAGGTAGGGCAGAACATTGAAGGGAATGAAATACAAATTAATTAAATCCTTCCCATCTTGGTTTCTTATACATCATCCATAAGAAAATTCTCCCTCATTCTCTAGACTTGGTCATTTTGAAATATACTCTGTTGAAACTTTTTATGTTCATATGACTTAACATTATAATTATGGATTCACTCAGAATGATTTTGTCCTATTTTTTAAGAAAGGTCTTTACCAGGCAGTAAAAGATAGTTATTAAAATATAACATCTATAATCGGATTTTTGAATCCCTTCTTGACTTATTTTAGATTACTCCTCTTTCATATGGGGTGTAATACTATATTGCAAACCAAAATGCCTAAGAAGAAAGAGAGGGGAGAGAGAGAGAAAGAAGGAGAGAGGGAGAGAGAAGTAAGGAAAGAGAGAGAGAGAGAGAGAGGGAGAGAGAGAGAGAGAGAGAGAGAGAGAGAGAGAGAGAGAGAGAGAGAAGGTACCTGCCTGAGGCTCAGGATGGGCTAGGATTAATAGGTGAGGAGGGTGTCGGGAGGGAAAACTGGGGACACTGGTGGTGGGAAATTTGCACTGGTAAAAGAATGGGTTTTGAAATATTGTATGACTGAAACCCAATCATAAACAACCTTGTAACTTTGTATCTCGAGGTGATTTAATTTAATAAAATATTTTTAACTGAAAAACTATATCCTAAAATTATAAAAAGAATTGCTAGATAAAATAAATAGAACACTTCCTGTCAAGTAGTAACCATCCAATGTGTCATTTATCGTTACTTTTAAATCTTATTACTGTATCTTATTACTAGGACTCCCCTTAAGAAGACTAAGCTCCAGGAAGACAGGTGATATTTCTGCTTTATTGATTCTAGTAACATCATGAGGATAGTATGTATAGTACCAAGCACATAGTAGCAATTTAACAAATGTTTTGAGAGAGAAAACTATCTAAAATATATTATCTTGACAACAGAATCTATGAATGGAATTGTACTTACCTGATGATGTGTTGGGAGACAGGGTCTTGAAAAAGAGGACCCTGAGACAATGATGGAAGGAAACTAACTGATGGGGTCGAGGTGGAGTGGGAATGTTGTGTGTATGATACCCTGTCACTGATAGGGTTTCATGCATACAACAGTGATAGGGTTTCATGCAATATTTTCTTGAAGTAGTAATTACTTTGAAAGTAAATATGATTTTGAAGAGCCTAGGATTAAGATTAGTCTCTATATAACATTACATTAAATGTTGATTAGACTACATTCTATATGAAAATATTTTAGAAATCATCATTTGATTCAAAGGATATTCAATTTTGCAGTAAAAAGTTGTAGCACAATGGAATTTTTATGTAGTAGCTAAAATATCTTATCTTTAAAGACAGTTCCCAAGCAGCAAGACACTTGATATGATGATAATGGTTTTTAATTCGCCATAAATATAGTCACTTGCTATTATTATGGTCCTTTAAAAAGTAAATTCTCTTATATTTAAACAAAAAAAGAAAGCTGGAGATAGAGTCACAAAGGAGGCAAATGTTCAAATACAGAAATTCTGTTATCAAGATTTAGATTAGAATTAAGATAGAGATTTTTAAAAAGATGTTTTAAAAGTAGAAGAAGTGGGGCCGGAGCAATAGTCCAGCGGGTAGGGCGTTTGCCTTGCATGCGGCCGGCCAATGCCGGCCGGGTTTGATCCCCGGCATCCCATTTGGTCTCCCGAGCACCGCCTGGAGTAATTCCTGAGTGCAGAGCCAGGAGAAACCCCTGAGCATTGCTGGGTGTGACCCAAAAAGAAAAAAAAAAAGTAGAGGAAGTTCAAGACAGACAGGCTTAGAGAGGTAGGAAAGAAAGATTTTAATAGGTTAGCTATTCCCTAGAAATTCTACTGGAATTATTTCTGGCAAGTGTTATGTCAGTTTTTAAAAAATGAGCTTTTAGTTTTTTAGGAGATGGCTCAAAGGGTTAAGAGCATATGGTTTGCATGGGGACCCAGGTTCCATCTCTGGCATTACATGGTTCCCAAAATCCTCCTGGATATCTCCTACACACTGCAAAAACATGAGTTTCTGGGAATTTTTTAAGAGAAACGTGAATTTTAATATGTGATAGGTGTCTTGAGGTAATGTGTCAGTTATGCAACAACTACTATTAAATGTTATTTTATGCCTGGAGCATGTAGTTTCTGGATTTTCTGTCCAGAAAATTGTTGAGTTTGTTCAGTCAACAAACTCAACAAATTAGTAAGACCATTTCTATTATTGACCAGTGCTCTGAAAGCAATTGAATTGCATTCCATAAAATAATGATGGATTTTATATAGGTGATACCATATGGAATATAAGTACTGTCATGCTGATGGAAGTAGCAACCCTGAAATTTGAGCTAAGGCCTGGGTGAAAGAATATCCATCCCATCAGGGGAGGAAATTAATTCCACTTTGCATAAGAATGAATAAACAGCAAGGTTTGAACAGAATATATTTGACATCAGATGTGTATAGTGTAAATAAAAGAAGAATGAGCCAGGTTGGAGTGGGGAGGGAGAATGGCAACATTGGTATTGGGAAATGTGCGCTGGTGGAGGGATGGTTGTGGGAACATTGTATGACTGAAACCCATTTATAAACAGCTTTGTAATGGTCTATCCATAGTACAGTACAGCACATAGGGCATTTGACGTAAATATCGGACAACCGGAGTTCAAATCCAACATCCCTTATGGCCCCCAGTTCCTGAGTGCAGAGCTAGGAGTCACCACTGAGCATCACCGGATAAGGAGAATGAGAATAGTCAGGTCACCACTTAGGGCAAGAGTAAAGATTTTGCTTTAGTTGCAGTGGAAAGCTAGTGAACTTTTTTTAAGCAAAGGAATGAATATTAATTTAAATTCTTCTTACCAATTCCTTTGCCTCTTCTATACAAACCTGATTGTTTAGACAGTCTCCTTGTCACTACTAAGTTCAGATGAAAAATTATGGAGACTTGCTTTCAAAGCAGTGAGATGATAAAAGTGATATATATGTTTTATAGCAAATTATATATTTTGACCATGTAATTCATAGATATGTTTCAAGGGAATGGGACATAATGGTGAATCTATGAGTTATGTGAAGAAAAATGAAGTCAACCTGATTTCTTAGTTGTAAGCCAGAATAATTGATATGGGCTATAGTCACTTGGGAAGGACTTTAAGGGAAAGGATTTGACAGGAATATATGGACCAGGGGAAGAGGAAATATGGAATGAATCTCTTTGGACTTAAGTTTCAGATGTCTACAAAAGATAGATGTCTACCCAAAGGCAACACAGGTTATCCTTGCACTTAAGAAGTAGACCATTCCTTTTTTTTAAATATTTTATTTTACCACCATGAGATACAATTACAAAGTTGTTCATGTCCGGGTTTCGGTCATGCATTGTTCCAGCACACATCCCTACACCAGTGCCCAGTAGACCATTCTTATTGAGTGATTTGATGGTTTTTACTGGGTTTGGGGATGACTTTTTTTTCTAATAAATAATGATCATACTATTGTGAGGTCTTCAAAAAGTTCTACTCAGTCATACCAGATTAAAAAAATTCTACTTTTGAAGTCAGAGAGATAGTACAGGAACTGGGAGGGTTGGGGGGGAGCAACCCCCCTCCTAAACACAGTCAAAAGTAGCTTCCAGGCACCATTAGATGTGACTTAAATATCCCGTTTTCTTAATGTTAGATAGTGAAGGAAACATATGAAGAGGGCTGTCAAATGTACCTAATACAGTATGGAGCATTAAGGATACAGATGGTACTTAAATTTAGTAAGGAAATTTTGAAATATATAAAATAAATAGAGTGGTAAGGGCAGAGTCCTAGGGAACATTAAATTTAGAAAAATGATAGACTGCTGCCTTCCTGGGCTCCAACTCGTTTTGCTCTGTTAATCTAAATGCTGTAGATCAGAGGTGACTACAAGAGTATGCCACCCACATGGCAGAGCCTGGAAAGTTACCCGTGTTGTATTTGATATGCCAAATACCAGTAACAATTATAGACCTCATTCCCAGAATGAACGTTGAGGCTCTTTATGTTCCTGGAGTAAGCAGATGTCCTTGGGCTCTACTAGCATGAGACAGGACATATGGAGATGTTACTGGGGCCCGCTCGAGCAAATCAATGATGAATGGGAAGACAGTGATACAATGATACAGTGATAGACTGTGAAGATGAAGTGAGATGTAAGAAGAAAACAAATTCTTTCAGACTGAACAATTTAGAGGATGAATTTTTCAAGGGGAGAGACGACTATAAAATCGTCTTCAGAGGTACATCGGATAGAGAACAAAAAGTTGCGTTTTGTCATAAAATATATGTACAATTATGCTACCAATATCAGGTCAAGTGAACATATATCAGGAGGTCTTGTCAAGGTGGAAATTATCCAACGTGTGGGAGTCAGGGTTAGGTAAGAAGAAAATGGAACAGGGTGCTAATAATTGTCGAGGGTACTAATGCCAACCTAGAACTGGCTTAAGTAGAGGCAAGGATCACTGAAAACTTTTAATGTATGTTCTGTAATCCATAGCTGGAAGGGGAAGGAAAGGAGAAAGAGAGAGAAGGGGAAAGAAATAAAGAACCTACCATGGAGGTGGGGCTGGGGAAGGGGAGGGAGCCGGGGATGTTGGTGGTGGGAGATGGGCACTGGTGGAGGGGCGGGTGCTGGAACACTGTATGACCAAAACTTTTTAATTGTATATCTTTTATTTGTATATCTCACGGTGGTATAATAAAATACTTAAAAAATAAAATAATAAAAACCAGACACCAAGGAATATTAAAAAAAAGTTGCCTTTTGTTTTCAGCAATATCTTGTCATGAAAACTGCTTTCCTAGAAGTTGTTTCCTGAAATGGTGAATATGAATGCTTGATTGGATAAAAAAAAATGGTTACTTGAGGAAGTACAAATCTTACACTTCTGTACATCTTCATACTTGAGCTAAAGAAGTAAAATCTAGAATTCTCGCCAGAGGAGCAAAGTTGAGATTAAAGATTTCTGTAGAGATAAGCGTCCAGGAGGGATGGCGGCTTCTAGCCCTGGCCCACCACCCCAGCAGAGCCTCGCAAGAAACCAGGGGAACCCCAACACCATGAGGGCCACCATTTTCCACATCCGACTCCCCTCTCCTCAGAGCTCCACCCTGCAGAAGAGCTGATCACAGCCCAGGCTCATCAGTGACCCACCCTGCAGCAGTCTTTTAAAGGCCAGCCCAGGTATGCTGATCCAGAGACTCACACACACGGGGCAGAGCTGCTACTTGCTCTCCCTGTGCTCAGCTGATCACGAGGAGTCCGGGAGGGATGACGGGTTGTAGCCCTGGCCGGCCACCCCAGGAGAGCCTCACAAGAAGCCAGAGGAACCCCCACACGATGAGGGCCGCCATTTTCCACATCCAGACTCCTCTCTCCTCAGAGCTCCACCCAGCAGAAAAGCTGCAGCCACACAGTTCATCAATAATTGCTCAAGTTTTGAGGTGACTACTAGATTATCCCACCCACACGGCAGAGCATGGCAAGCTACCCATGTCATATTTGACATGCTAAATACCAGTAACAATTATAAACCTCATTTTCATGACCTGATGGAATGGTTTGAGGCTCTTTATGGTCCTGGAGCGGGATGATGCCCTTGGGCTATCTCGCATGTGACAGGACATATTGAGATGTTACTGGTGCCCACTCAAGCAAATCAATGATATATGGGAAGACAGACAGTGTGATACAATAGTGATAAGAGATCACAGAGGAGAAGGAGATTGTATCACTCCCTTGTATCATTTGTCTTCCTGTTGTCCATCGATTTGCTTAAGAGGGCACCAGTAACATCTCCATATGTCCTGTCACCTGCTAGTGTAGCCCCAGGGCATCTGCTCTCTCCAGGAACACAAAGAGCCTCAGCCCATTCCTTCTTGGGAATGAGGTCTATAATTGTTACTGGTGTTTGGCATATCAAATAGTAACACGGGTTAAAGATTAAAAATTTCTGTAGTGGGTAAGACATCACAGAGGAGAAGGAGATTACTAATGCAAATTCCAGAGCAAGATCATTAGTGGGGTGAGAGAGAGAAATGAAAACATTTCCCATTGTTTCTCTAATTAGAGTCACACTACACTTTAGAAACTCATTCTGGGCTCCCTGGCTTCAAGTGATAGCAATCTGCACTTTGTTTCCTCAGGAAAAAGTAAGCACCTTCGCTCTTCTGCCTTATTCACCAAGAGGCAAAGCAGATGAATTCAGATCAAGGAGAGAGCCTGCTGTGCACTGGAGACTTGTTATCAGTGCTGCCCTCTCCTTATCTCTCATGGTCCGGGTTCACCTCTACAGAAGCTGTATTACTTGCTTTTCTCAGTAAAATTCCAGGTAAAATTTCTAGGTAAAATGTAAACTAATCATGTGTTAAAGCCCTAAAAATCCTGTCATAGTCCTTTATTTATGCTCTTCCTCTTAATAGCATCTTCCTTATTTGCTGTCATTCCCTTTCACTTTGCTAGGACACCATTCTAGGCTTGGTCAGTCACTGAGATTTCAGTTATTCCTCTAGTTCCCCTCCAAAAAAGATACCAGAAATAATTGAAAAGTTGCTACAGTAATTGATACCAGTGTCTATTATATCACATTTTAAGTGGCTCAGTGTTGAGCATTTAAACAAATTCAATTCTGAATAATTTATAAAGCTCGATAAATATTTCCCCACAACCATATTTAGTGGAACGAAAATGCCTGGCACACATTGAGCTTGCAGTACCATGATTCACTTGTATTTCTAAACAGTGCCCCAGGCATATATGTGCGGGAGCAGGTCTGTCAATCTCCCCAGCACCCAGGTGCCACTTTTCTGATTGACATCAGCGAAGATTTGTGTCATCCTGGAAGAAAAAGATTTTATGGGAAAGTAGTTAATAAATACTTTTGCCTCTAGAGAAAAAACCGCATTAGTCAAATGGGAAAGAAAATGACTCATAAAAAATAGATCGGCATCTCAGTTAAAGGTCAGTCTCTTCTGACAAGAGCTAAACTAACATCATTGATTTATTCAAACAAACAAATGCAAGTTGTGAGGCTCTCATTTGGAGGGCCCTGTGACACAGGATTTTACTAGAAAAATCTTGAGTTCCCAAATATGAACATCTTTGTAATTGTAAAAATAAAAATCTTGAGTAACATATTGTTAATCAAATAGTAAAAGTTTTTCTCAGCCCCGAATTTTTTCTCAGCCCGAAATCTTCTTCTAGTGAAGAAGAAATGAATCACTTGATCACTTGACATCCCGTTATTCGTCAATTTGCTTGAGCGGGCACTAATAATATTTCCATTTGACCCTATCGCGTGCCAGTGTGGTCCAATGGCATCTGGTTGCTTCAGAAATACAAAGAGCCTCAAACCATTCGTTCAGGGTCTTGACGAAGAAGTCTGACCATCTTGTAGGTGGGCAGCCTCATGATATTTTGACGTCCTGTGGGTTTCATTTGCCAAGGCATCGAAAATCAGATGGGCTGGACATGTAATGTGACTTGGAGGCGACCACTGGACTAGAGCCACTACCCACTGTATCATTTTAAATAAAAAGTGAAAGTGTGACACTTGGAACAAAATGGATATGTAGGTGGGCAGCCACGTGATCTTTTGAAGAGATGAATAAAATTTTTAAATTAAAAATTAAAAAAAATATTAATTAAATAATATTTATCATTTGTCACTTGTCTTCTTGTTGCTCGTCGATCTGCTAGAGCGGGTGCCAGTAACGTCTCCATTCGTTGGGAATGAGATCCATTATTGTTACCATTTGGGGGCATATTGAATACACCACAGTAGCTTGCCAGGCTCTGCTGTGGCTCTGGGTTGATCCCAGAGGACCCATCCTTTGCTATGTCAGACCATCAACCATCCAGGGCCCATGGGGCAGAGCCCTGTGTGTAGAAAAGTCTGTCTCCTTTCTGCCACCTGCTAATGCAGCTGGGCACCGCACCCACACCTGCAACACCTCGATAAAAATAATAAAATTTTTAATCAGACCCACCTAAATAGCCCAGTGAAGAAAATATGAACAAACTGATTGATGATATATAATAAGTCTTTGGAGGACCAGAGAGTACAGGGCTTAAAGCACTTGCCTTGCATGTAACTGATCTCTGTTCTATCCCTATCATCTCATTTGATCCTCTGAATACCACAATTGATCTTTGAGCACAGAGCTAGGGATAAGCCCTGCTCACAGGCCCACTTCTCCCCAATACTACTACTACTACTACTACTACTACTACTACTACTAATACTAATAATAATAATAATAATAAAGTTTAGATATAGGAGTGCAGCATGTGGTGAAGATTCCAATGGATATAAGAGGTGCATAATACAACTGGGGGCTGAAACAAGTCAGGGAAGTTTCCCTGGAGAAAAGAAGTCTTGCAACAATCTTGAAAGATAACTGAGGAGTGGGGTGATAGTTCAGTGGGTAGGGCACTGAGCATTGCAGGGAGGACGGGGAAGGAAGGAAGGAAGGAAGGAAGGAAGGAAGGAAGGAAGGAAGGAAGGAAGGAAGGAAGGAAGGAAGGAAGGAAGGAAGGAAGGAAGGAAGGAAGGAAGGAAGGAAGGAAGGAAGGAAGGAAGGAAGGAAGGAAGGAAGGAAGGGAGGAAGGGAGGAGGGAGGAAGGAAGGAGGGAGGGAGAGAGGGAAGGAAGGAAGGGAGAAAGGAAGGAAGGAAGGAAGGAAGGAAGGAAGGAAGGAAGGAAGGAAGGAAGGAAGGAAGGAAGGAAGGAAGGAAGGAAGGAAGGAAGAAAAGAAGGAAGGAAGGGAGGAGGGAGGGAGGGAGGGAGGGAGGGAGGGAGGGAGGGAGGGAGGGGGGAGGAAAGTGGAGAGCTTTGAGCACTTGGGAAATTCCAAGCTTCAGGGAGAGACTCCCAAAGTAAAAGAAAACAAAGCTATATTTAGACAATTATATAACACAAGATATCCTTACTGTTTTTCAAAGGAAATGAGCAGGAATGCCAGAATACATTAAGGTGTAGGTCTGCTCTGATGTACCTCGCCTGATCTGGAATAGACGATGTAGAAGCTGGAGGACCTGAACTCTCCATCCTCATTCAGGATACAGAAGGGAGAGGGAAATATTAACAGCTTGAGGGTAGTATTCTGAGATGCCAGATATTATTAAAGCCATTTTATTTTTTTTGTTTTTTAGTGAATGTTTTTAGTGAATTATTCTTATTTTTTTTCATTTTTTAAAGTATTTTATTATACACCACCGTGAGATATACAATTACAAAGATGTTCGTATTTGGGTTTTGGTCATACAGTGTTCCAGCACCCATCCCTCCACCAGTGCCCATCTCCCACCACCAATGTCCCCCGGTTCCCTCCCCCTCCCCCACCCCCTCCTCCATGGCAAGTTCTTTATTTCTTTCCCTTTCCCTCCATCTCTTTCTCTGTTCCTTCCCTTCCAGATTGTGGATTACAGAACATACATTGAAGGGTTGTCATGTGTATCTTTTTGCCTGTATTTAATACTCAGTTCTAGGTTGGTATTAGTACTTTTGACAATTGTTAGCACACTGTTCCATTATTAAAGCCATTATAATATAAAGGTTAGGTTGATACTTTTTCCCTTTGGAATTAACAAAGACCTGTGTGTTCTCTGTATGAGTTTTTATGTTCCCTAACAAAAAATCTAAAAGGTTTTGTTGTACTATGTTAGGATTTCAAAGAAGATAGTGAAAATAGAGACTAAGTAAAATTACAGATTGAAAATATATATCAGTATTAAATAATGTCAGAAAGAGAAGATGCTCATATTCAGAGAAATACAACCCCAGAGAAATAATTTAATTCCATTTTATATTTAAGCTTCAGTAGATTAATAATTAATATATAAATAATTAATGTTTCTGTGTTTTCAAGACATGAGGTAATTGTATGTACTTGTCACAGTGGAGAAGAAAGGTTAATGAATTTATAAATCAATATATCTCTTTTACATCTCATAAAGTATAGTATGATCTCTCTACTCCTAGCACTAACAGAGATTAGAATCTTCAAGTGTGGTTGAACCTAAGCGTTTCTTCAAAACTTCAGGAGACAAAGCTGTAGAGATAGTAGAGCAAATATAGCTCTTGCCTTGCAAGTGACTGACCTGGGTTTGATCCCTGGCACCCTGAGCCTTCCAGGAGTGATCCCTGAATGTAGAGAGAGAGAGAGAGAGAGAGAGAGAGAGAGAGAGAGTAAGCCCTGAGCACAGCTGGGTGTGACCAAAACTTCTTAAAAATTCAGGAAATAATTAAATAGGGATTCATAAATATTAACACATAGTCATGTTCACAAGAGACTATAGCTAGACAGAATACCTCAATTAAATTATTAGCCATTTCAAGAGAAAGAGAAATGTTACTCCTTAAATTATGGAATTCCTTAATCTGAAAAACAGGTGATCTGGGGCCTGGAGCGATAGTCCAGTGGGTAGGGTGTTTGTCTTGTATGCGGCAGACGCAGGTTTGATTCCCTGGCGTTCCATATGTTCTCCCAAGCACTGCCAAGAGTAATTCCTGAGTGCAGAGCTAGGAACAACCCCTGAGCATTGCTGGATGTGACCCAAAAAACCAGAAAAACAAAGTTAGGTGATCTTAATATTTTCTTTAAGATTACTTGATTTACTTTCTAACTTTTGTTATATTGATTTTTCTGCACTTCATTTTTACTTTTTAACAATAGAACAGTATGAGTTTTACATGTGCAGTGCTGCTACACCAAGCGCTCAGCCAGATACCTGGATTTCTCCACTATTTCTAGAATCTCCTCACCCCCATGGATCCTCCTCATCCCCTAAGATCCAGCACCCTTGGATCTTAGGACTTTTTCTCAGAATGTTTCCACTGGCATTCTCTAATAAAGCCAGGTGATTTATAAGGTCCATTCCAAACAAAATTGTAAAATCATGGGCGCACCAATAACTTTCGTTGGATAATTCAAGTGTAATATTTCTACCCTACTTAAATATTATCAGTCTAGAGTGGATGTAGGTAATGACTGGCCCAATGAGTTCAGAACAGGGCTAAATGCATCTCAAATCTTAAATTTGAAAACGAGCCAACTAATCTTTTTCACATCATAATTGGCAATTATCCTCACAAAGACCATCCTGAAAGAATATAGTTTCTTCAGGATTCATTATTATGGACCTGTAAGTCCCAGAACTGCTTAAAACCCCTTTGAGCTTGATCACTAATTCATAAGACAGCACTGTCATAATGATCAGAGAAACTTTAAGAGATTCATCAAAGATATAATATTTCCAATGCCTTGTTTCTTTGAACCAGTAATTATGCTGATGTATACCTAGTAATGTAAGTGAAATGGTGTTATTTTAGCAGATTTTAATCATAATTAGTAGGTTACTAGTTTTGATTTAGATGCTGAAATAGAAATTTACTAAGATATAGTTTAATGGCATGCTATTACTACTTTTATTGTTGAACTGGTCGATGTCAGCTAGCAAACAATGAATGTGAAATAAACTTTTCACTCCCAAATGAATAAAGCAGCCAATATGCAGTACAACTGACTTTATAGTTACAAAATTATTTGTAATATATTACAAATAATAAAATTGGAATGCTAAACCTGTACATATAAAAGACTTATTGCATCACAATTAGTTGAACTATGGTGCAAATATATAAAACATATACTTGCATTAAAATAATGTCTTGTGAATATAACTGAGAAAAATTTAATGTCAACTATGCTGACAGATCTAAAGTGTATTTATAAATAGAAATAATCAACATTTAGCTGAGTTTTCATTCTTAGTGTTATAAACTAAATTAACATGTGACATAAACCATCTCTTAATAATAGTTTCAAGCTGCATTGACACAAAGTAATCAAATTTCCATAGTAAATTTAACTTGCATGCCAGACACTTTAATTATATAGTGTACATTTCAATAGTTCCCATTATAAGAAATACGGGGAGTTTGTCACTGAGGATGCCAGTAACAATAGTTTGAATACTTCAAGAAATTTTAATTATGTTGTAAATCGTCTGCCTACCGATTCATATAAACTTATATATATGTGGTTCCATGGAAATGTAGGTTCATACTTTCACCAATGCCTGGCTGGTAAAATAAGAACTAAAATTGATTTTAAACCTGCATCCTTTTTCTGAAAGTTCATGAAGTATAATAATCTGACCTTTGTGATATGAAGATGGAAAATTTGATATAAAATTTGAAAAATTATATCTACCACAATCAAATATGTGACCCTAAGCACACTGTAACAATACAACAAAGGAAATAGGAGAGGAAAAAGTCACCTTATTCCAAGGGCCTTGAAGATGACTTCAAGTAATTGAAGCTATATTAAATCTACTAAAAAAGCTCTCAACTTCTGTCCTTAACAGTCATAGAAAGTAATATAGTGTAATAACTTAAAGTAATCTAGAGTAATAACTTAAAGCACAGAATTGCAGGCCCTATAAATTTTATATTTGGGATCCAGATTCTATTATTTAGCAGCTGCACAATCTTGGGAAATTACTCACTCTCCTGGAGCCTCATTTTTGTCATCTATTCAAGGAGACTAATTATTGTAGTAACACCATGAGGCCATTGTGAGGCTAAAATAAGACAATATGCATACAGCGCTAAGGACATCAGTAGATATTAGCTCTTCATGTGTATTTTTATTATTATTGTTATTAGATTATAATTTATAGGCATGGATTAGGCCTGATATTTGCCTTGATCCTAATGCAAACATAAATTTATTTTAAAGCTTGGGCTTCTAAAGTAATAAGCCTTAATTTTCAGAAATAAAAGACTTCTACATAATAACGGTCAAATGAAGTGTGAGAAATTGAAAAATCAGAAAAGCTCCTGCAGTCTCTTTGGCTGAGAAGCCATAGCAGCATAATGTTGGTTCTGAACCTCTTGATCGCCATTAGTAATCAGCAGACTTATAAAGGAAAGGGAATTTCATCTCTAAGTAATGAAAATATTATGCTTATTTGAGCTTTCTGAGCTTTGGTCCAGAAGACAAAAATTAATAGGATTGCTTGCTGAGGAAAGCTGTGAAAACTTCATCTTTTCAAACCTCTTTTCTTTTGTCAGAGAATATCTCAAAGTGTCTGGCAGGTTCTTTGCTGCAGCCTAATCCTGTTTGAGGGGAAGTGTGGGTTTTCATTTGTTTGTGCATGGTCTATACCTGCAGACTAACTATGCAAAGCATCAATTCAGAACCATGCTCATATCACAAAAACAGTCCTGCTTTTTGAAATTTTTGATGATCCAGGGAAGAGCTGAATCTGTTCTCAGGGAAGGCAGATGGATAGCACCAAAAAATTCGGTGCCACAGAGTTGGCACCAAATATTCCTGACTTTGTGAACTGACCCTGGAACAAGTTACCAAAGAAAGGTTTGGGGTACTTAGGGATACTCTGCTGTGAACATAATGTCTCCCAAATAAATAAGGTCTCGTGGCATGCAATAAAGTCACTGCCTTCCTGGGGAAATGATATTTGTAAAAGGTTATCAGCATAAAGTCTGCTGAGTGGAAAGCAGTCAAGAAAATGAAACAGGAACAATGGCAAAGAAAAAAGGAATCACACTCACTATCCCTGCTCCTCCAACACGATGACTTAACTAAAGCAGAATGTATCTGGACTCACATTTCTATGCCAGGTTGCTTTCATACATTATCACAGTCCCAGACTTAATTCTTAGGCTGGAGCTGTAAAGTAGGGAAGTAATATATTATCCTGTTCTAGAGGAAAAAATGTATGATTCATAAAACTATATATATAGTGACTTGTAAATGACAGCGTCAGAATTTAAGTGATAGGCCTGACTATTTTTCTGAGTCCTAAGCCCCATTTCCTACAATTTAATATGTCTCAGAAGGGGAGAGATATATAAAGTGCAGTAAATAGAACTCAGTACTTTCTTACCTCACTGGCAATGAGATTTAAGCAAGAATATTGTATATACAACAGTAGAAAATAATACAGAACCAAACAAGGTGCAGAAATTGGCAATGAGTTCAACAATTTTGTCAGGACTCTAAAGACAGTCGAAGATTAATGGGTAGTCAAAATGAGACCACATTTTTAGCTAAGTGTATGTTTTAAAAATCATTACATGTGTTTGTTGGTATATAATAGTTAATCATCTTATGAACATCAGATTTTTGTTCTGAAGTTCTAATTAGTGCTTTTTTTTTTTTTTTGCTTTTTTTGGGTCACACCCGGCAATGCTCAGGGGTTTCTCCTGGCTCTGCACTCAGGAATCACTTCTAGCGGTGCTCGGGGGACCATATGGGATGCCGGGAATCGAACCCCTGGCCGGCATGGGCAGGCGCGTGCAAAGCAAATACTCTACCCTCTGGGCTATCGCTCTGGCCCTCTAATTAGTGCTTGTACAGTGCAAAATCTTGCCTTAACCTACTGGCTCCACCCATCGTAATTATTATACTTGTCCTGAGACTCACTCTTTCCAAGTTCAGCATGAGTATACCTTATTAGTTTCAGTTATATAGCTCATTAGATTGCATGCTTAGTTACCCATGTATTTTCTATAGGTAACTTACTTTTGTATTTTCTGTTCCTCCCTGATTAGTGACTGGAAATTTCTTACGAAGCTCATTATCTTAGTGTAGGAGATTGAAATTATCTTTCTTGAGGCAGCTCAGAGGCCTGGAGCATCTGCTTTATATTCTATAGTTCATGTTGGATATTGGCATTGCATGGTCTTCTGAGCACTGTTGGGAGCACCCGAAGCAGAGATCCAGGAGTAGCCCCTGAGTACCACCAGGTGTTAACTCTAAAATTCCCCCAGAATAAATATGGAATTATTTTTCTTTGGGAGAGGAAGATGGTAGGAAAATATGCTGGGAATCCACACACCACCTTATACATGTGAGCCATCTGCTTTCTCACTAAGCTACATCTCTCGCACTCAAATTATTTTTTTTGATGGAATGCTTAAAGAAATATTCTAATTCCTTATTGATTAGTAAATATCCTTTCTACTTTGTGAATGTTCATTCTTTTGTAAATGAAACTTATTATAAATATTCTGTATTATCATATTACTTTCATTTTTGAGTATTAAAAGTGACAGATATTGGGCCAGAGATAGCACAGGAGTTAAGGCACTTGCCTTGCCTACAATTGATTCTGGTTCAATCTCTGGCACCACATGTCGTCTTTCCCCAACCACCTCCAGGTGTGATCCCTGAGCACCCCTGGGTATGCCCCAAATGCCAGCCTCTAAAAAAAACATGGAGAGATGCTTCATACTAAAGATATGAAGCTTGTTCGAAGTTTAATGTAATTCTCTTTATCATTTTTGAGAATTATCATTTTTATGATTCTCATCATTTTTGTTTGTGATATATATTTACTTATTTTGTCTATCTTCCAATGATTTGGCATTATACTTTAAGTAGCCTGGAACTTATTCACTTATTTAGTTTATTTTTTATTTTTAGAAATGTTGGGAATTGAACTCAGGGCCTCATCCACACCAGCATCATCTATGCAAGAAGGCAAGGGTTCTTCCACTGAACTGTATCTTCAGTTCCCCAAAATTTATTTTTATTGTGTGGTGGAATTAAAATTTTAAGAATGACTGCATCTATTTGCATGACATAAATATATATACATATACATATTATGATACCAATATCCAAGGCTATATCCAAGGCAGGCGAAAGGTGGATCAGGAGATCATGTCAAAGGTGGAAATTACCACAAATGTGTGGGAGCAGAGGTTAAGTAAGACAGAGAAGGGAACAGTGTGCCAATAATTGTCGAAAGTGCTATTACCACATAGTACTTAACATTAAGAACAGGAAAAAAGATACACATGATAACTTCTAAGTATATATCACTTGTATCACTTCACTTGTTTCCCGTTGTTCATCGATTTGCTCGAGAGGGCACCAGTAACGCCTCCATTCGTTGGGAATGAGGTCCGTTATTGTTACTGTTTTTGGCATATTGAATACACCACGGGTACCTTGACAGGCTCTGCCATGGCTCTGGGTTCATCCCAGGGGGCCCAGTCTTTTTCTATGTCAGGCAAAGAAAACCACTGAGTCATGGAACCAGGGTCTGACCTGGCCACAGGTTCAGCACAGAGCCCCAGCTCCCTGTTCTGCTCTGCCCCAGGCTAGCTCTAGCTGCTAGATACAGCGCCAAGGGGAGCGCCCAGGAAGAAATGCTAAAGGAGAGGTAAGGGAGCCCCCGCAGACACCCTGTCTCCTTAGCAAACTCCACTAGTCACCCCCCAAAGGGAGCCTGTGGGGTTAGCTGTCAGCTCTGCCCATGGCAGGGCCATCCAGGAAGGAGACTTGTACCTCCTGTACCTGAATATTACAATCCACAATATGTAAGAGAAGGAAAAGAGAACGAGAGAGAGAAAGAGTAAGAGAGAAAAGAGATAAAAGAGCCTGCCATAGAGGCAGGCTAGGGAGGGGGAGGAAATCGGGGACATTGGTGGTGGAAAATGGGCACTGTTGGAGGGATGGGTGCTGGAACACTGTATGCCCAAAACCCAAATATGAACATTTTTGTAATTGTTTATCTCATGGTGGTATAATAAAATATATTTTAAAAATAAATAAAATAAAATTTTATATATTGGGATTGGAGAGATAGTATCAGGACTTATGACACTTGTTCAGTCCCTGGCACTGCATGTTCCCACCCCCTCTCTGCGTCTCTAGGTGTTGCTCCTTGGCCAAAAGATCCTGAGCACTGCCCCGGTGGCCAACACAATCCTCCGCAACAGCGCACGCAGCACAAATCCTCCGGCACTAACACTCAATAGCAGACCAAGTTAGCCAAGAGTCACCGAGAGGGGTCCTCAGGACCTCCCTAGGACACTTCTTGGGAGATCTTCACCCAAAATAAATTTATATATTGCTAACCCAAGTAATCTTTTCTTTCTCAACTCTCATGCACATTTCCTTCATCTTCATTTATGATTTTGTTGTGTTTCTTGGATCACACCAGTAGTACTCAGGTGTTGCTCCTGGTGCTATACTTGGTATCACTCCTGATGGAGTGATATTTTATTTTCCAGCTATAATAGCAGACTTTTCCTCCACCCCCATTTCCGGTTCTGAATATTCAAAGCACCGCATGGGGTGGTCCAGAGACAGAAGGGAATGTAAACACTGGGTTTCCACTCCTGTAGCCCCAGGACACACCTTGTCCAGAGAGGGACTAAAGGAAGGTTGCTAGGAACAGGTGAAAGGTGGGGTTGCTGGTGAGACAAAAGAGAAGGCTGAGAACACAGAGGAAGTTGGATGGATAAGAAAGGTGAGTATGGTGTGTAGGGATGTGGGGCACAGTACTTGTTCAGTGCATGTCCTCTTAAATAAATTAGGTAAGAACACCATGGAAGGAGACCTGGAGAACAGAAATTAGAGCCCTCTGCTTTGTACAGGTTTCAAGCAGGTACTCTGTGCATAGATACAACACAGAGATGCCCAAAAGCAGAGTGAGGAGAACCTGAGTGCCCTGCCAGGGAGGAAGGCAGATGGGCAGGACTGAAGAGAAAAAGGAACCCAGGTCCATCTGCTTCTTGGGGACTGGAGTGTGAGAATCTGAAAAATGCTCATTGCCAGGGCTACATCGCCACTACAGTGATGCAGGATAGTACCTGGGAAGGGACCCCGAGGGAATTGGGACTGGAGTGGCAAAGACCCCTGTTGTTGTTCCCACTGCCCCAGGCATTCCCACTGTCCTTTCTGGCAGAGATGGAAGTCAAGCTGCTTTCTTCTAAAAGGGACAGCCTGCTGAGGAGCCTGGGGCCAGCACCCTGGCCAGGCCTGGTCATTGGCCAAGGGAAACATGGAATGGTGGAGACTAAACCCAGGTCGGCCAAATGAAGGACAAATTCCTAGCACTGTACTAACACTCTGGCCCTTCATTTATGATTTGCAACTCATATGGCAGATTCAATAAATGGACATTGTACACTGTCATATATGTTTTATCTTGATCATATTGATATTGATCCTTTTGTTAGTTCTCCTGTTTTAATTGTCTAAGTGTTGTGCAATGTTGCATTTTCTGATGTATCCTGTGTCTTTTACAATGAGGCCCTCTATTGTTATTTTTTCAGAGTTTGCATACCACTCTTGCTTGATGTCTCTGTCTATTGCATTTTAACATGTGCTAATTATAAATATGCTGTGAGACAGAGAAGGTGAAACAATTTTTCTTGCACCATTAAATGATTCTTCAAGACTTTTGTATGTCTCAGAAGCTGACAACTGAATATTTGCTACCATCTCAGCCTCTAGTTCTGCC
The DNA here is from genome assembly GCA_021461705.1 of Cryptotis parvus. Taxonomy (NCBI): domain Eukaryota; kingdom Metazoa; phylum Chordata; class Mammalia; order Eulipotyphla; family Soricidae; genus Cryptotis; species Cryptotis parvus. The sequence continues at coordinate 54,674 of JAJIBD010006424.1, read as the reverse complement.
CTTGGTTTGTTGAAATGCCATCTGTCAATGCATTGCGACTTGGTCATTCTTGATCCATTATTTTATTCTAAGCTTTTGGAAATTTCAGCCTTCAAAACAATGTAGAAATAGATTATGATAGGAACAAAAATCTTAAGATAGATAGATAGATAGATAGATAGATAGATAGAAAGATAGATAGATAGAAATAGATAGATAGATAGATAGATAGATAGAGAGAGAGAGAGAGAGAGAGAGAGAGAGAGAGAGAGAGAAATCGCCTACTTTAATGGCAGGTTTTGGGGGGTGGAGGGAAACTGGAGACATTGGTGTCGGTAAATGTGCACTGGTGAAGAGATGGGTGTTGGAACACTGTATGACTGAAACCCAGTCATTAACAGCTTTGTAATATTCTATTTCATGATGATTCAATTTTCAAAAAAAACTCTGAGTTGTCAGAGATAGTACAGTGGTAAAGTACATATCTTATATGCAGCTGGTACCAGTTTTATTCCCAACACTGCATTATCAGATGAAATTCTAGAGGACTCCCCACTATTGAACACCCCATGGTGACCCATATAATCCCCATCATCACTGGACCTGAATAGCACTGCATATTTGGCCCTTTGTTCTGACCCATGAGCCAGTTAGCTAAGGATCACCAGGAAATGCCTTTGAACCACCGCAAAAAAAATCAATGAATTTGAGTTGAACTTTATGTCCTTTATAGAGATACAGAGGTTGAATTCAATGTGTAGGAAAATTATACATCTATATATGCATACATCTTGGAAGCGACTTTCCACCGGTGTTCAGGGGCCCAGGGGCCACTCCTTATGACACTCAGCCGGGTAGTGTGGGCCTGGTGTTTTGCTCAGACTCGTTGAGTAGTGCTACATCAACTGGTGGTGTTTGGAGACAATTTACCACTATAACCTATCTCCCTAGGCTAGCAAAATTATTTGAAAATTCTAAAATTACATGTATAATTTGACATATACGATTTTGTGTATACAATTACGTATAATAATATATAATTCATAATGTTAAATATAGCATGTCATATGTAATAAAGAATATAGTCATTTAGGGCAATGAGAATTATCAGTACTATTTAACTTCTTATTTTCTCTTCCTCTCCCTGTGCACTAAGCTGGTTTATTTTAATTTATATAAATGGAACGCATTTATGAGGCAGTTTCATTTTCTCTGCATGGTAGCATGAGCTTTTTTGACTCTGGCTGTTCTGTTATTGTAACTCTTATAGAGGAAGTTATGTGGAATTTTTTAAAAATATGCCTTTGGTTTTGGGCTTGGTCTTTTACAACTAGCAAACTATAAGTTATACAAAGATTTTTGTTCATATTATTGATTCAGTTCCCACAGTTCAATAGAGTTTTTGAATATTTTTATCCCTGATACTGATGAAACTTTTTCTGTCAGGATTGACCTTTAGTGTTATAAGTCATCATATTTGTCTCTTATGAGAGCATCCACCCACTCATTTATCATTATATAAACAAAAGTAAGAAGATGCTCCATCTGAGGCTGCCCTGTAAAGGCTGTATCATAGCTTGTCCTAAATATTAATCAATAAGTCATGTTTGAAGAAGTGTGTCCTTAAGTCTCTGAGAGAATTGACTTCAACATCTGAAATTGTTTTATAAGATTATTTGTAGGAATGAATACAATTACATGGATTATCATTATCCATTGGCAGGGACTTTCCTCTTCTTCCCTTGTCACTTTCTCATGTCAAAGGCATTTGCTGTCTGTCTGTTGTTGAATGCTCGCTTCCCTCTTAGGCAAAATGTGTTCATTCCTGCTCCTATAGAGCAGGTGCCTCACACACTGATCCAGTGAGTCCCTGTAGGAAGTCTGTGGATAGTCTTTATCTGTTCAATTATGAGCAAAGCACTAGGTCTTAAAGCTCTGTTGGAAATGGTCTCAGTTTTGCAGTAAAGAAGTTATGATCATGACCCTTGAATTGAGTTTAGCTATGAATATTCCTCCTGACAAATATTATCTTTGGTTTACTTAGCATTGTGCCGGAAGAGACAGCTGAGATATGGTCCTTGATCTTAAAATGTTTTTCAGTCTAGTGTGGGAGTTAAACATTTATCCTAATAGCTGTACTATGACAAGTTTTGTAAAAGAGGGATGAAAAAAATGACTTGAGATGATGAATTCTGTTTGCTCAATAGTGGGAGGAACAATCATGGAAACAAAATTTAATACATCGTTGCAGGAAATCAACAAAATTCTGTGAGAAAATAAAAATATCACCAGCAAAAGCAGAAATAGTAAATGAAACATAAGCAGTAAACACAACATAACTTTGGTTCTGGAAATCTACGTGGAAGAACAGGGTTGTGCAGGATGAACATAAATATGGTCAAATGTCTTCCCAGGTGGAGACATCAGCAAATTAAACTTTAGTAGGTTGAAGATATTTACTCTGATAGAAGGAAAACAAAATGTCCAGTATGACTTGTTTGGAATACATAATTGGAGAATTGAGCATCAGGTTAGCAAGTAGAATGGTTTTGCGCCGCACCCTTGGTTTTGAAATTAGTCCTATGGGTGATTCAGACATTATGATGCAGAAGAATGATATGGTTGTATTTTTATTTGGGGAGGAAAACTGTCAAAAGACTAGAGAGCTAAGGCAAAAAAAAAAACAATTGGGAATAATTTGTTTCTTTTAGCTAAAGGTAGACCATATCCTCCCTTGTGGAAGAGGAGTAAGTCTGGGCAGAAAATAAAAGGGAATAAAGAAAGAAAACTAATGAAGGAAGCATAAACGTTGAACAATTCATACAAAATCTAAAGGGATTAATTTCCGTCTCAATGTTGAATGCCAAAAATCAATTATCTTCCAAAACCTTTTTGTATTTCAACATATTATTGTCATTAATATTATTGCAAGTTCTGATCAAAAGTTTAACTTGGAATGAGACTTTTTTTAAAGACACCATGATTTACAGCTATAATTTAAAGCTATAATGTTCCAACACCAGTGCCACCACCAATGCCGACACCAGTGGCACCATCAATGTCTCCGACCTAATAAGATATTTATACCTACCATCATGATTGCTCTCATTTACTGTCTTTTGCCAGTGCTTCATGAAATTTTAGAATACTCATTCCTTATTCTACTTGTATCAAAGATACCTTCAATCTTCCAAAAAATTTAAAGCTCGGGTATTTTTTTTTTGGCTTTTTTGGGTCACAACCAGTGATGCTCAAGGTTACTCCTGGCTCTGTACTCAAGAATTACTACTAGCAGTGCTCTAGAAACCATACGGCATGCTGTACTATAGCTCCAACCCAAATTTTAGTTCTTTTTTTAAAAGATGTTGACCTGTATGCAAGCTATAAACACTTTACTAGCAGCATAATTTAGTCTGCATGGAATGAGAAAATAAAAATAGCAAACCAGCTTAATTTTTCAACATGATCATTGGGAATGAAGAATTTAGATAAGAGGGAAATAAACTTTGGGATTGTAATCCATCTTTTGTTTGTAATTTCCTCAATTTCAAATATTAAATGAAGTGAGTAGAGAACGGTTCTTTGTACAGTACACAGTACTTTATTAATGATGAAAGGTGAAAATACATCACTGATATTGTAGGTATTCTGCAAACTCCATGTAAAACAGGATTTATCCCATATAAAATCCCATTTCTTACTACACATTTTCAGTGGGCAAGTGGAGGAGACGCGCCATTTTTACAAGAGCTTGAAACATTACTGAGAAAACACTCCTGATTTCTCTGCATGTGCTACTGACATGAATGTTTGGCAAGTTCTCCGAAATAGTCTAATTGTCTAATGGATTCCACTGGCACAGCTCAATTTGGCTAATATTTATTGTACCTCACATGTGTAAGACATTGTGTTACTAAACATTTTCAGAAAGACAGTGTTAAAGAATAAACGTGTCATGGGCCGGAGCGATAGGCCAGAGGGTAGGGCGTTTGCCTTGCTCTCGGCCGGCCCATGCCGGCCCTGGTTCGAACCCTGGCATCCCGTATGGTCCCCAGAGCACCGCCAGGAGTAATTCGGGTGTGACCCAAAAAGCAAAAAAAAAAAAAAAAAAAAAAAAGAATAAACGTGTCTAATGCCTGTTCTTGGGAAGAATATTTAATAAGCTTATCGGAGAATATTTAAAAATCATCTAATTGAATTACAATTTGGAACTTTTCAACTAAGATACTTCTTCATTAAGTATCTTTAAGTAAATGTGTTTGTGGTGAAATTACATAAAAATGTTTAAATGACATACATTTCACATTTCTTGCCAAATAGTTAGACCCAATAGATGCTGAAACGTAATTTAGGGGCTGGAGAGATAGCACAGGGGTTTATATTTCTTCCTGCCTTGAAAAATGCCAACCTTAGTTTGATCCCTGTCACCATGCATTCCCCTAAGCATCCCCAGGAGAGAATCCCTGATCACAGAGCCTAGAGTAGCTCCCTAACACTGCTGGCTGTGACCCCAAAATAGAAAATGCAATCGTACCCGTGTTGTATTTGATATGCCAAATACCAATAACAATTATAGACCTCATTCCGGAATGGATTGAGGCTCTTTATGTTCCTGGAGCAAGCAGATGCCCTTGGGCTCTACTAGCATGAGACAGGACATATGGAGATGTTACTGGGGCCCGCTCGAGCAAATCGATGATCAACAGGAAGACAGTGACAGACAGTGCCCCTTCAATAGTGAACCTTTATCTCCAAGTGCAGGTTTCCTTTGATTGTAAAAATTTTTTCCTTTGAAACCTTTGATAAACTGAAATCATGAAAATGAAGTGAGCAATCCAAGACCCCCTAAATAACCTAACAAAAGCACAACAAAAAAGAAAAAAAAGCACATAAAACCTGAAAGAATGCTAGGATATAGTAGACAGTACTGTTTCGTCATACAACCCGTACAACGCAGTTCCAAGGGAAGGAGCTTGCTGGTCGCACTCCAGCTTCTTGGGCTGTGTACTATCGCCATAAACAATTTGCAATGTGTGTTTCTAACAGTATTTATATCCAGTTTCATTTGTAGGATGCTGATGGTTTAATCCAGGGCTTCACACTATATGAAGGATGATGCTGTAGTAATAAACACAGCATCATCCTTGGCTTCTGGTTTTGCTTCTTTTCTTTTATTGTTAAAATAAGCCTTCTTGGGGCTTCATAACTTTTACAAAAGTGAATAAGTCATTCATAAAAATGAAGTAATTTAACATGAATTTTCAGAAAACATGAAAAAATTTTTATGATACATGCATATATTTACATATACATATCACTTGTCACTTGTCTTCCCATTGTTCATCAAATTGCTCTAGCGGGCATCAGTAATGTACCCATTCGTTGGGAATGAGGTCCATTATTGTTACTATTTTTGTCATAACAAATACACCACGGGTAGTTTGCCAGGCTCTGCCGTGGCTAGACTGGCATACATATATAAGATACATATGTATCATATATAATACATATATATAATTATTCCATAGATGTTAATCCACTAGGATTGTTACAAACATACACATAAATACACAAACTTGGCTTCTTAATAAAATAAAAAATTATTTCTCACGGCTCAAAATAGTATAAATCATCCAAAGTTATGGAGCTAATAGGTGCCAGTCAAGTAAGGACACTAATATGGCACAGACCGCCCACATCGAACTGTACCTTTTTATGGTGGAAGGCACAAGCCAGTATCTTTGGACCTTTTATAAGAACATAAATGTCATTCATGAGGTTGATAGTCTGATAGCTTCACAAAGACCTCACCCCTTCACATTTAATGTTAAGATTTCAACATATGGAACCTCTCTTCACTGCTGGTGGGAGTGTTTTGTGCTGCTAAACATTTTCAGGATGATGGGTTGTTAAAACTAAATTTTCAAATGCCTGTTCCTGGGAAGAACAATTAATAAACTTATTCATTAGAGAACTATTTACAAATCACCAGTCTTTAGAAAACAAAATGGAAAATAACTTTTAAAAAACCCTAGGCATTGAGCTCTGTATGACTCAGTAATTCCATTTCTTGGCATCTACCCCAAGGGTACAAAATCACTATTTAGAAAAATCTTTTGCATTCCTATGCTCACTACAACACTATTCACAATAGTCTAAATCTCGAAACAACACAAATGCCCAAGAACAGATGCTTGGATTAAAAAATCTATTGTGCATACACACAATGGAGACTACTTGGCTATAAGAAAAGAGAAAATCGTGCAATCTGCTGCTACATGGATGGACCTGGAAAGTATCATGCTGAGCGGAGTTAGGAGAGGACCAACACAAACCGATCTCTCTCATATGTGGGTAACAAAAAACATAATGTAGGAAAACAACTTCCCAAAGGTAGAAAAATACTGAGAACTGTCCTTCAACAGGATGAAAACCACAGGGGAGGGAGGCTGGGGATAGGATGGGGACCGGGACTCTGAGACAACTGTCACTCTGGGGAGGGTGTCCTCTAAGCTGGAATATGTCAGACATGAAAACCTATCAGGAAGAGTATTGTAAACTACACAGTGCCTAAAATAAAAATAAATTTTTGTAAAGTGTTTGTCATAAGGAAAAGTGGGGACGGGGTATGAAGAGAAACTGGGGACAGTGGTGGAAGGAACGTGATGATGCTGGTGGGGCTGGTGTTGGAACGTTGTATGCCTGAAGGTCAGTTATGAGTGACTTTGTAAATCACGGTGCCTTACTACTAAATTTATTGGGGAAAATATCCATTATATGTTTTATAGGCAAATATAAACATTCAGAGCATTAACACACCTGTATTAGAAGCACCTTCTTAAGGATCTAGAAGTTTAGTGAACTATGATGCATTTATGTTTCACACCATCTATATACAAATACTCTTTCTAAGATGATTTCTAGGAAAGTGAAAGTAATTTTTTCCAATTACTTCACCTGAGACAAGTGAAGTGATCAAGTGATCAAGTGATCAAGTGAGACAAGTCTAACAGATAAATGAATAATAGCAACTGTTAGAAATATTATTCATAAAATAAAACTGTATGCATAGAAATAGATACACTTAATAAAACTTTAAGATTGAGTGCATGGTTGTATTGCCCCTAACATTTTTCTACCCTCTGTCCGGTACTCTTAGCTGAATAGTAAGCTAATCAATCAAACTGAGCTAATTATTCCTTGAGATGGGAAATTTGGTTTTCCAAATTGTGGGAATTTTATCCCAGATACCTTTGACTATCACTGGGGAAAATAAAGACTTAACCCTTATAAGAAAGCAAAATTACCTTATGTTATAGTCCTTGGCCAATGCTTTCTAATTCTTCTTTTTCATATTTTTAAATACAGAATCCCTTCACCTACAACTGAGTTTAGAAAATTCATTAAGTTCTGATGCTGATGTCACTGTCTCAATCCTGACCATGAACAACTGGTACAATTTTAGCTTGTTGCTGTGCCAGGAAGACTGGAACATCACCGACTTCCTCCTCCTTACCCAGAATAATTCCAAGTTCCACCTTGGGTCTATCATCAACATCACTGCCAACCTATCCTCCACTGAGGACCTCTTAAGCTTCCTTCAGGTCCAACTGGAGAGCATAAAGAACAGTACAGCCACCATGGTGATGTTTGGCTGCAACATGGAAAGTATCCGGCGGATCTTTGAAATTACCATCCACTTTGGGGTAACGCCTCCTGAGCTGCGTTGGGTTCTAGGAGATTCCCAGAACGTTGAGGAACTGAGGACAGAAGGTCTGCCCTTAGGGCTCATTGCTCATGGGAAAACAACACAGTCTATCTTTGAGTACTATGTGCAAGATGCCATGGAACTGGTAGCAAGAGCTGTTGCCACAGCCACCATGATCCAACCAGAACTTGCTCTCATTCCCAGCACGATGAACTGCATGGAAGTGGAAACTGCAAATCTCACTTCAGGACAATACCTATCAAGGTAGGCTATAAAGATGAGTTCTATCTCCATTCAGAGGACTGTACCAAGAAGTACAAGCTTCTATTGAGCCAGTTGGCAGAAATCTTGGCTCTGAGTAGCTTTATACTCTAATCATATTTATTGGGGATGAGATACCCATATCTTACTCATATGTTCTCTCCTTCTTTTATTTTTTTTTGAGGACTATTTTTTTTTTGCTTTTTTGGGTCACACTCTGCAATGCTCAGGGTTACTCCTGGCTCTTTGCTCACCAATTATTCCTGGCGGTGCTTGGGGGACCATATGAGATGCCAGGGATCGAACCTGGGTTGGCTGTATGCAAGGCAAATGCCCTAACCGCTGGACTATTGCTCCGGCCCTCTATCCTTCTTTAAAGCCCTTATTTCTACTCTATTTGGTTTAGGGCTGTTTATTTTAAAATTCTTAGATTCATTTTTGTAATTTGCAAACTAAAATGCATTATCAGCAAAACATTAAAAGATACCACAAAATCATATGTGGAAAGTTCTTAACACCATACCTGGCTCCTAATAGATGAGCAACAGACATTTCTGTCTCTGCTCACTCTCTCCCATATCAACAGACTAGGGCAAATCTCTCTAAATCTATAAAGGTTAGCCAAGCAGGAAATAGAATTTTCCTCTCTTTCCAGACTTTGCTGCTTAAGACAACCTAGAGTAATGGGTAAAGGTATAGACCTTGAGAAGCCAGTCTCTCTGATTTGGATTTTGCCTCTAACACACAGCCTGTGTCTTTTGTGCATGTAATTTAACTTCTCTGAGCATGACTTATCTGTGTCCTATATCCACTTATGCAAAGTGCATATGATAAATTGATAGAAACGTGGATGGATGGATGATAAATTGATAGATGCATGGATGCATGAATGGATGGGAGGATGGATGGGTGGATGGATAAATGGCTGGATGATATATATATATATATTTATATAATATATATATATAGAAGAAACTTACCAGACATTGATTAAAATTGACATAGGAAAAGAAAAAAAACTATAGTTCTATCCTATGTTTTCTGCTGTATGGTTAATAAATAAAATTTATCTAGAAGTTTCTTTTCTTTCTTTTCCTTTTCCTTTCGATGAAAGTTAAGTTTAGTGGATAACCTCTGCCCTTGTGGCTGGCTGTTCCCACATGTTTATTCCTCAAACTTTGAAAGTTGTAAGAGTGTGAATTTCAGACCGCAGCAGCAATTCACAATGTATAAGGGTCAGTGAGAATGTTTTTATCTCCCTGGGTGTGTTTGGGAATGAATTCAAAGAACCTCAGGAACCGTACCAAAGATGTCTTAAAGTCCCTGGGGAATACAGTGAAAGAGAAAGTTTCAAAGTGTTCAGGAAAAGGGTCAAGGAAAGTGAGCAAAAGCCTGGAAGGAGGCTTTATAATGAATAACTGAAAAGCTGCCTTAAGCCATAAAACATCTGTGGATTTTTCATCATATGTATTTATCTTGTTGAATACAGCCTTTTAGAAAGTTCGTTATTCTCAGTCCATAAGTCACATCTGCATACAGTAATTTTCTTAATTGTTCCTAAATTTTTGTGAGGCTGACCCCACTTCCTCACTGCATAATGAAAGTATTGAGGATAATGAGCCGTGAATTGCGAGTGTCAGAGTTATGCAAGCTTTCATTTCTCACACAGTCATTTTCAGTTTGGCTGACAGAATTGTTAAGATTTTAAAATGTTAATGAAATCACCCCCAAACATGGATTTTGCTGCTTAGGCTATAGACTAGTGAGAGCATTTCTCAAGGAAGACTACATAGATGTGATTACAAGTATAAAGAATTTATATTCTTAGGTCTTTACTTGCCAGAGCAAATGTCCATCATAACTAAGTGCAAGAAAATCTACTTGGAGGCTATGTCTGTAGATTATCATTAATGATATATTTTTCAATTTGTTTTATTAACCATTATTCTTGACAATTATATTCCCATATATTTTGGTAGTAACATCATAAAATCATATGTATGGGTATATACTAATAGCCACCAGCTGTTAGTTGACTAGGGTGAGGCACATAAAATAGAGGCTTGCATTTTGTCATTTGGAGCAGATAATCTAGTGTCGGGGGCCCTGGTTAGCAGCCCCCAATATGAATGAGGGAGACCTAGATCTTGCCAGACTTCATCCCTGTGGTAAAAGAAGAGAGATGGACTTGGGAGAAACTCTGCCTTGCCACTAAGAAAGGAAAGAAAGAAAGACACCAGCGCAGCGGGGAGTTCTGGATAGCAGTACTCATTTTACTGAGCACAGTATAAGTCTTTTATACAATATTTGGGTGGAGGGGGTACAAGCACAAATCACATGGCATTTGCAAGCTCCTGGCCCTTTGCAACAGATAACAATCACAGATTTAGCATTTATTCCTGTGATCAGAGGTCAGAATACCAAGCACATTCTGCCTCACCTTAGCTTGGACAAGCACAGATGTTTTGGGTGTAACCATGTGAGCACGGCCCATTTCTGGGTCCAGCCCTTAGGGTCTTGTGGTGGGAACGTACTGGGCCCTTATGGGGAAGTGCTGGATCCTAAAACTAGCAGCTCAGAACCCAACAATCTAGAACATGAGGTTTAAAAAGAAATGAGTTCATGGTTATAAAATAATGAAATACATGATTCTTATAGAATTCATTTTTGTGTATATACAGCGATTGCTTCATTTATTCATGCAAAAATATTTATTGCCACTTATGAAGTCTAGGTCATGCCCTTCAGTCTGACTAGAAGCATAAAGCATAGAAGACAGAGTCCTGCTTTCAGGAAACTTATCATCTCCATCTTTTCTCCCACCAGTAGAGTAGATGCTCTCTAACTGTCCATATTTTAAGTCCACTTTCATTGATCTAATTATTTGATGATCATTTCTTAAGTGGGCAGCATCCATTCTTTTAGTGGTGATCATTTGTCTTTTACTGACGTTTCCTAAGTTAACCTTGAAGAGTTCTCCAAAGCAAGTCATTATTCTCCCTCTAAACTATATGCTCATATATATATTATAAAGCAAAGAAAAGAACTACATTTACTGGTCTTTCATTAATCATAGTGTACTTCAGCTAATAATTCTTGACCTATTGCATTCTTGGTTTTGAAACACTCAGAAAGCTTCCAAACAAAATTAGCCAGAGAGAAAATGACAGATATAGAATGGCTTCATTTATTTGCGAGCTATAAAAAAATGTAGTATGATACTAATATCCAAGGCCAGGCAAAACATAGATCAGGAGGTCTTATCAGTGGATGGAATCTACTTCAGTGTGTGGAAGTCAGAAGTTAGGTAAGACAGAGAAAGTAACAATGTACTAGTAACTGTTGGAAATGATAATACCAGCCTAGAACTGAGCATTGAAGTAGGCAAAGAGATATATATGATAACTTCTAAATGTATGTATTGCAAGCCACAATGTATAAGAAAAGGGAGAGAGAAAGAAAGAAATAGAGAGAGAGAGAGAGAGAGAGAGAGAGAGGGCAAAGTGCCTGCCATAGAGGCAGGCTGGGGTAGGGGGAATCAGGGGACATTGGTGGTGGGAAATGGGCACTGGTGGAGGGATGGGTGCTGGAACACTGTATGACTGAAACCCAAACAAGAACATCTTTGTAACTGTATATCTCACAGTGGTATAACAAATTTTTTTAAGTTTCCAAACTTAGAGAAAATCTACTTTTTAAAAACCTTAAGGTTTATATTCATAATAGCCCATGTTTCATTGCTAGACATTAGAAGAGACTCAGAATATCCTGAGGTCACATGATAAAATATTATTATAGATATTTCCTTCTACCATTATAAAAATTTATTGGTACTCTGACCCTACCTAAGATATTTAGTCTCTGAAAATTTCAATTTCCTTAACTGTAGGCATTCCTAACTTGAAAAGTCAAATGGCATGTTTCAGGTAATTCAGTTAGTACTTTATAGAGTTAAGCCAGTTAATTTTAATTTACATTCCCTTTCAGAATTAATATAAATATTCTTTAATTTGGATCACATTATACTTTCCAACCTAGAGTTATATAAATCAGGAGACATGGTCAACCCTATATAAGAATTCTATTCCTGAAGTCTCTACCTAACCAGTTAGTTAGCCTGTATGTTTCAGCAGTTACTTAAAACAAATGCAGTATTTCTGCAAACCCAAGAAATAGCTCAACAGACTATTGAGTGCATGTTTTGTATTCAGGAGGACCACTTTTAATCCCCAGTATCACCAGATGCTCCTTGAGTACCACAAGGACTTGCCTCTCAGCCCAGCCAGATGTAGCTGCACCCCCCCCCCACCCCCCACACACACACCATTAACCTCCAAATTGGAAATGCAGCTGCACTGAATATTGAAGCCTGGAGTTGTATGCTTATACTATTTCCCTGGATCCCCAAGGAGACCTTATTGCTATGGGGATGACTTAGTGTTCCCATCTATTGCTCCTAAGTTATTTTTTTCTTGCTAGGACTGCTAGGCAGTACTAGCAATAATGATCATTATTATTATTGTGATATAATAGTAATATCAACTGAGTGATATATTAGATCACTCACATTATATAATGTGAGTATATCACTCTAGGAAAACACATGCCTTGTTGGCATTGTGAATCTTAGGGACCAACATTTAATGGCTGTTTTCAAGTGTTTTCAGTAAGAATTTTCACTGGACTAATTTCACTGAAATACTTTGAGTTTGCCCTTCCCTGTTTGACACCTCTGTCATGCCAAGATCCAACTGTGAACGTTTCACTAAGTCATGGGGACTTTAAACAAGGAACATTATAAATATGTATCTCCTTGGGATGCAATTTTGATGAATACGCCTCCAATTTGCTGAATCTAACATCCAGGAAGCTTTAAACTGTGGAATTTTTCAAATTAGGAGAGCTTCCAAGTTTTATTTGCCTGAGAGGAAATTGTGTTCGTTGTTGACATTTTTACTTTGCAGTCCATAAAATTTGGAAATGTATCAAAAAAAAAAGTAGGGGTTAGGGATGGCGGATGAAGCTATAGAATTCAGTTATGCAGCTCAGTTCTGAATTCTCCAGATCCATCTCTTGGGACTACTGCAGCCCCTAGACCCTAACCCTTCAATGACTGCTTCATTGTTGAATGCTGTATAATGCCTTACAGCCATGGCATTGTCAACAGAATAGGCAAAGGATAGTGCTGCTAGGAGCAGTATGGAGCCAGGTCTAAAGAACTAGGATAAATTATGTTGGAATATTATGCAAAGTAGCCTGGAGCAGTCTAGAAAGCAGGCAGATATTATAGTTGTGGGAGAGTCAAGGTCTTAAGAGCGAAGAGAAAGGGAAAGAATCTAAGAATGAACAGAGAGAAAGGAGTTTAGAGATAGTACTAAGACACCTGCCTTGCGTATATTCTACTCCTGTTAAGTCTCCAGAACCCCTAGACCTTGAAGCATTGCCAGGTGTGACCCTGGAGCTCCCCAAACACCACTAGAGTGGTCCAAGTAACCCCCAATAGCTGGAGGATATCTACAGAATTCTACAAAATTCGGTTACTTACAAGAGAAGTGTCAGCAGCACTTTATCTTTGAACCACTGCCCAGCTGAATCTCCAGAATTGATCCCCAGTGTTAAGGCTCCTTTAAGAGTTAAAGGCATAATTACCTAATTAAGAGACATAACAGTTGGGGGAAACAGTTAAGGGTGTCTGTTGAGACTGAGTTCTCAGCCTGGCACGGTAGAGAGTTAGAGGAGAGAGCCAGAGCATGCCTAAAGGCAGTGTTTGGAGATAGTTTGGATAGAGTTTAAGGAAGATAATTTGATAACAGAGAGAGGAGAGAAAGAGTGGGGCCTGCTGGACAGCTTGCTGAGAGAATCCCAGTGGGCCTGCCTGCTTGAGAAACTCCTAAGAAAGAGAGAGGTTCTTGGGCTAAGGTGGAGCAAGGAGACAACTAAAAGAAATAATAAATACTGTCAGTGTTCTAAAATGACACCCAGGCACCCTGAGCACCACTTGTTCAGGAGATCTCTCAAGGAAAATGGAGAGAGGGACTAGAGAGCAAGTGCAGTGGACAGGCGCTTGCCTTGCATGTGATGAGTCTCTGCCTGAATCCCAGCACCACATATGTTACCCAGCCCCACCAGGAGAGATCCCTGAGGACTGTCGGGTGTAGCCCCAAAATAAAATAAAAAACTGTTAAGGGGCCAGAAAGATAGTATAGTGGTTAGTGCCTTACACACAGCCAACCAAATTTGATCCCCACACCACAGTGGTACCCCCAGCCTTCCAAGGAGGCATTCCTGAGCACCAGCCAGGAGTAAACCGTGAGCACCAATGAGCTTGACCCCAAACAAAGACAAACAAAACAACAAACAGAAAAATTGGAGAAAGAATTGTCAAGTTGTGCAGCAAAGTAGCAGAAAAAACGAAAGTGCAGTATTTTTATGTCAGCTTTGTTAATGGAGTAACCCTTTTATACACACCAATGGTAAAAGACCAAAATATGCATTAAAATACGGGAGCCAGAGCAATAGTCCAGCAGATAGGGCATAAACCTTGCACACAATTGACCCAAGTTCTATCCTCGGCATCCCACATGGTCCCCTGAGCACTGCCAGGAGTGATTCCTGAGTGCAGAGCCAGGAGTAACCCCTGAGCATTGCCAGGTGTGTCCCTCAAAGCGAAAAAGTAAATAAATAAGCAAATAAATAAGTAAATAAATAAAATACGACACCATCACACAGATTTCTGTTCTTCACCTGTTGGCAGTAAAAGTCCAGAAGAACAATAGCTCTCATTTCACTGTGAAGTTTCACTGGTCAGTAGCTGAATTTTGTAGAAATTGGCAAAATAGAAAACCAAATTATTATTATCTATGTGTGTATATACACTTAGTGTTCTATTAATTTGCTTTTGCCCATTAACTGACAGAAGCCTGTCTTAAAAGATGATCCCTCTAAGTTATTCTGAAAGATGGTGCAATCAGTGATTAAAATATGTGGAACCCTCTGCTCTTCGGATTGGAATGTAGCAATTTCCTATTCCTATTAAATTCCTTATCATCAGAGATTTTCCCACTGAACTCAGTTTCTATCTTTGATACCATCTATTATTCAGGAGAAATGTATTGGAATTTTAATGCTTTGGACAATCTCTAAATTGAAAATGCAAATAATGCCTGTGTGATTGAACCCCATTCTTCTGGCAATGTGATGAAAAACTCTTAAAGAGATGCAGGAGCAAAAGACATGTGTTTAATTGCATTTACCCCACAGGCGTTGCTGAGCAGTTTCTCTGGCCAGGCACTGTGTTGTGCCTTAGATTCAAAATGACTCAGTGTGGTAACATGCTTGGTTGAACACTGAAGACTCTTTCAGCTTAACAGCCTCCAGGGTGGTAAAGGAGAGCAGTGGGAGAGGGAGGATTTGCTCATTTTTAACAGCAGCTCTATGAAAGAAACTGCACTTAGAATGTAAAGAATGTCAAAATTTGTGCTTCTGAGGGTCCTCTAGTCTTCAGAAGTCAAACATGGAGTTAATCAGCTGCCAAATGCTTGTACTTCAGGGTATTAAGGAGGATTGGAAAGGACAATTAAGGATAGTCAAGTTGATTTCCATGTAGCTCAAGGAATCATCTACATTTGGTGTTTCATTTGGAGAACTGTCCCATGTATAAAAATCAAATTCAAAGCAATTTGACAGACTGGAGTTTGGGTGAGCTCCTCAGCTAAGATAACAGATTCAGACAAAAGGGAGACAGATCTCACTAGAGTGGCCTTCCGTGAAATAGGCCATAAAGCGACAGCGAAGGTCATGACAGCTGATCACAATAGTTACTCTAGAGTTTTCTTTGTTATTAAGGATGATATGTGATATAAAAGAGATAATGAAAACAATTAAGGAAGTAAATAGATGAAATTCAGAGGATAGTGATAGTGGTTCCAGAATGACAACAAAAAAAATTGTATTAACTGAGGGCAGTCAAGTTGATTTAAGATATCACGTCTTCTTAACAGGATAGGATATTTATGTTTCCTTTGTACAGTCTTCCAAAAGGAAGAGAAGGAGATAGAGTGAGAGAAGAGAAAATTCTGAAAAAAAATTAAAAAAAGAGGAAGAACATTAAAGGGCTGATGAGAAGAGTCAGAGATTTTGTGTAGGGGGATTAGGCTCTTGCTTTACTCACAGCTGACCCTAGTTCAGTTCCGGGGACCAGATAGTGTTCCCCAAACACCACCAGGAGTACAGAGCCAAGAGGAGGCCCTGACTGTAACAAGCATGAACCAAAACCAACCAACCAAATCACTTGTCACTTATCCCCTTGTTCATTGATTTGCTCAAGCGGGAGCCAGTAATGTCGCCATTCGTTGGGAATGACGTCCATTATTGTTACTGTTTTTGGCATATTGAATATACCACAGGTAGCTTGCCAAACTCTGCTGTGGCTCTGTGTTCATCCCAGGGCACCCAGTCTTTTTCTATGTCAGACCATCAACCATCCAGGGCCCACGGAGCAGAATCCTGGGTGTAGACAAGCCTGTCTCCTGTCTGCCATCTGCTGATGCAGCCGGCACCACAGCCACACCTGCAACACCTCGAAGGGCAGGAATCAACCAAATAAATAAATAAAATGATTTTAAAGAAATGATGAGAAAATTACGCTTGCCACCTGCCAACAAATAAAAACTGCTGTAAAAATAAGAAGTAGTCTAGAAACTGAGACAAGGCAGAAAATGAGACTGATTTAGGGAAGAAGAGGGATTAAAAAAAGTCTTGAAGAATGAACAAAAAATATCTCACATACCAGAGAGATAGTAAGGGGCTAAGGTTTTTGCAGTGTATAAGGGGTTAAGGTGTTTGCAGTGTATAAGGCTAATGCTGGTTCTGTTCCCTGCATCACATATATTCCCTTAGGCATCACCAGGAGTGACCCCTGAGCACTTCCGGCTGTAGCCCAAACACACACACACACACACACACACACATACACACATACACACACACGAATAGTTATAATAATAAACTACACACAGAGATTAAAATTGAAATGTTCAATGTAAATAACCTTCAAACTGTGATAAGATCATGAGGTTGTGAAAAGATCAGAATTGGCTTTTAGGTTTTCTAGCAAACATGAGTATCAAAAGAGAATAGTTTAGGACTCTTCAGTATTAAAGAGCCGGTAAGGTAAAAACTTTCTGAGATATGACAAATGCAAAAGTATATTTGTTTTATTTCATTGAAAAAATGTTTTATGATTGTTTATGAATCACAAGAAGAAAAGAATGAATTTCTAAACATGCATTTTTTTTTAATTTGTATTGAAGTGGTATGTTTTACAATACTATTAATGGAGTTTCATGCATCCAATGTTCTGATACCACACCTGCTACTAGAGCATGAGCATACCACCACCAATGTCCCATGGTCCCTCCTACCGACCCCCTATCCTACTCCACCTTGGTAAAGTCAGTTATGGGAGCCAGTTCCCAGGTCTCATTGGTTTTTTGGGGGAGTATAGAGATAGGCAGACGTTGGAGCCATAGCTGTTATGTTCAGGGCTTACTGCTGTACTCAGAATCACTCCTGGCAGAGCTCAGAGGATCATGCATGGTGCCAGGGATCAAATCATGTCAGTCACACACACAAAGATAGAGACTTATACTATCTCTTTCTTTTCCTCTCTTTAAATTCTTAAACTTCCCTTTTCTCCTACCCCCCACAAATGGAAACTTTACAATTTCCCTTTGCCCGAGCTGGAGGGATAGTACCGAGAGTAAGGTGCTCACTTTTGCAGAGGGCCTGACCTCAGTTCAATCCCAGGCATCAGATATGATCCCCAGGGCTGCAGGAGGAGCAGCCCCTGAGCACTGCTGGATGTGGCCCAAGCTCCCTATGCCCCCAAAGAATACTGCTTAGTCTGATACTCAACGATTTTATTATGCATTATTCTGTATATCAGTAGGCAGTAGATGTAGAGCAAAATTGAAAGTGATTTATATAAAATTTAAAGTTGTGTGTGTGCGTGTGTGTGTATGTGTATTTAATTCAGTGAACAAGTAAGCCTAACAAGAAGTAGCTGGTGGTGGAAGGAAAGATGGGGGGGAGAATGTCACTGATCTTAATATAGAAGGTTTTTAATCAGAAAAAGGGGAAAAATCAAAATAAATTCTCACAGGCTACAATGTTTTATGAAGCATTATGGAGGATGAACAAATCATACCTCAGGGGAGGAATTTTGAAAAAATGATAAGATGATTGTGTTAAAGAAATTCAGGTCATTCTTTTCAAGACAGAGGAAAATGAGAATGCAGATTGTTTTAATGATACAATGAAAATTCCCAAAGGGAACTTTACAGAGCAAAATAGATATTCCCATGTACAGATATGATTTATGGAAGATAACGGTTGGGGGGAAAGGCAAAGATAAGAGAACAATTTAAAAAGAAATATAAAACAAGTCAAGTAGATACAGGATAGGTGATGAGTGGGGAAAAAATCAAAGATTTTAAGACATGACTCCTAACAAGTCTTAAAATATTTAAGGGCATAACAGGCCAGGGACTGAACCGTGATCAGTTGCATACAAGGTTCATGAGCCTGCATACAACCCCACTTGCTGTATTAACTCTCTAATTCCCTATACTTTTGTCCTTTTTTCCACCACAAATATTTCTCCAAGCTCTACAGCAATGCCTGCATACCTGGAACATAGCAAAGTATTGTGAATGGAATACAGGATTGAATAGATGATGATATGTTGTTTTATATATCTTTCGTTTGTTTTAATGAGCAAGAAAATCATTTGAATAGTATCCAAATTTTATGTACAAATGTGTTTTTAAAATATATCTTAAATATATTACGCCTTGATCTTGCTTATACTGTGAACCAATTCAGAAACATTTTTATGTAATTTGCAAAGCGCACATTTTTTCTCAGCTCCTAGGCAAGTCAACACATTCTTAATTAGTGACTTAATTGGAAGCTTTTACTAAAGTAATAAGTTACCTCGATGCAAATTAACTAATGAGCTTCATTCTTTCAAGCAGAATGGTACCTTGGGAGGTTTGCTGATAAAATAAAAAAAAAAAAAGAAGAGTATATGCCTGGATATTTTGTCAAACACTTTGCAAGGCTGAGTGTAAACTAGACTCTCATATAGGGAGATTCAGGCCCTTTTCATATCATGATAAAGATATATTATTCTTCTAAGTGGTCTCCTAGTTACCATCTCTTCCTTCACCTATATAAATATTTTACCTATTTCCAGATCAATATTACTACTGCAGGCGTCTGATTCTATCATTACTCAGAGATCTTCAGGGCTTTTCTTTGAAATAAAATCCCTCTTATAAAGTGGATATGCTAGTCCTTTGTAATCTGGTTACCATGTGTTTCCCTATATTTTTCTTACCTTTTTAGACCCTGGTGTCCAATAAGATTATTGTGCTTACTTTCTAGCCTCTATGATGCTTTCCACCTTTATGCCCTTTCTCTTGGCTTTTCTGAATCTGGAAAATTTATTTGGAATTTATTTCATGTCTAGGCTGGAGTAGTCACGTGATCAGCTCAGAGTATAGTGATGGTTTTTGTCCTGATGATCCTGGCATAAATATCTATTATTTTTTTATTAAGATTACTTTCATCCTTTTTTATATTCACATTGTTCAATAGGTGTGCATTGGACTGATCGTCAGCTAGAGCCTCTAGATCTTATTTATATGACCTTCCATCAAGCTGAGTTTCTCACACTTTTTTTGTATAGTGTGTGAACTGAAAGGAACCCTATACATTGGCCCTGTTTAACGGACTTCTTTTCATTTTGAAGACTGTATACATCTTAGTAATGCCACCGTCTGCACAATTACAGCTATTACTTTCCCTCTGGCTGGTGAATCCTCTTATAAATCAAAGGGAGAGAAAGGAAGCAAGAAAATGAAGGAAGGAGCATCACTCCTCACTGGTGAAGCTGCTCAAAGCTTCTTCCTCCCAAACTATTTCCTCTATCTCCACCAGAATATTTCTTGATGGAAATAAGATGCTTTATTTTTCCCACCGATCATCCTCCAGCTTGCACGCTGTGTTTGAGCTTTTGCACATGCATCTTGCTGGGCTGACAACTTGGTTTTCCAGCTTTTCTAGGCTAACTGTAATTCCTTCTGAATTCAGTTCTATTACTTCCTCACCCAAGATGCCTTCCTTTTCACTCCTGGTGTAGAATGTGTGATGATTTTTGCTCTCTGTTTCATTGGCGCCGAGTTTATTTATTTGAGCTGTTTAGGCTTGCCCTGTTCATTTTCCTCTCTCTCTCCCTTTACTGGGCTTTGAGCTCCTTGAGAAGTGTGGGTGTGTCTTTCACCTCAGGAATGCTATGGTTAAGAACTGTGCCCCCTGTTCTAATCAGTTTGTCTTGCCAATAAAAGTATTCCTCGTAGTTGTTTTTCTTGTTCATCTTAAACAGGGAGATATTCATTCATTTATTTGTTTGTTCGTTCATTCATTCATTCATTCATTCATTCATTCACTTATTGCTTTTTGAGTCACACCCTGAGATGCTCAGGGGTTACTTCTGGCTCTTCGCTCAGGAACTACTCCTGACGGTGCTTGGAGGACCATATGGGGTGCCGGAGATCGAACCCGGGTTGGCTGCATGCTAGGCAAATGCCATACCCACTAGACTATTGCTCCGGCCCAACAGGGTGATTTTTAAAAAAGAATTTTATTTCAGCCAAAATAAGATTTCAACCTTAAATATTTTTTGCTAATATAGTGAGCATTTAAATTGCATTGACAACTTTGAAACTGTTTATCTCACAGTGATTTAATTTAAAAAAATTAAATAATAAGTAAATAAATAAATTGCCATCGTAGCCACAGCACAAAGAACACATAGCAAAGGAAACTAGAATTAAAAACTATTAATGTCTTAAAAATTATCTTAATTTGCCTCCACTCTAAAACTGAAAATAAAATTGAAATAATTTATTTATGATGGGAATTCTGAGACTCAATATCCTGGTATGTATTCCATAGAATTTTTGGTCTGGAAAAGTTGAAGATCTTTTGAGACTAGATGATTTTGCTTTTCAGTAACAAACGAACTCCTCAAGGGTAACTGTGCATTAGTCTTCAGTCATAACAACTATGGATATTATTTAATACTGACAATGAAAAATGAGTTTTCCTGGAATGAGTCACCTCATTGCTGAAAGATTTCTGAAGATTTCTGTAGTGTTTTAAGTATGTTGAGTATGTTTACCCAAAGGTCATCTTTACAGGGTCTATCCTGTTAAAATTTTATAGTTTTTAATTACACAGATATTCTTAATGAAGGGTTGTTCTTTCTATAACTTTGCTTTCCTCATCCCTAAATTGACCAAGAAGCATTAGTCTGTTTAATATTAATCATTACTCTGAGATTATGTCAGCAAGTGTGTGTTAACAGATCAAGAGTCAACATACACAAAAAGTTAATTGCTGCTCAGAAACACAATTATAGTCACCCTTTCCTTATAGTTTCTAAGTAACTAGTAACTGATTAATCTGTATATTTAATGATTTGATCCCTACTTCTCTAAAGAAGCAGAAAAGTGTTTTAAGTCTAAGATAACGCTTCATTACTTATAGCAAAATGGAATTAGTTTTAAGTATAGAGTCCCATAGGAAAAGGTAACATGAATAATTACCATTACGACAGTCTACCCAAGCAAAATTTAATTCATTTAGTGGTAGCAGCATCTAGCAAGGTGACCTGCATAAGTAGTACTGAAGAAAATTAGTACATTCTTCATGTGTTCTGATTTTTCTATGTCTCTTTTGTGGCAGCCTCCTTCTTACTACTTATATTTGCCTTGGTTAATTGTAGACAAATGTTTGCAACAGACAATGGAATAACATGTTTTGTTCAGAGCCTAAACCTCTGATTCCTTAAAATATTGTTCCATTCTTGATTCCAATTTAATTCTTTTCATTTGACGACTCCTGATATAATACTTTATGTTTCCCACCAGAAAAGTTCTATTAAGACTTACTGACCTGAGGATATCATTTATCAAAAAAAAAACCTCAAATGACAATAAATAATAGCTGCCTACCTGGACTGCTTGTTCCACAGATTGCAGTTGTTTCGCATCATTATAATGCAAGAGACATTATTTAACCCCAAATTTCTGAAGACAAAACTGAAGCTTTAAAGTTTAGTGAATTGACCCAGAGCAATGCCAGAAGGTGCTAGATCAATATTTAGACATAGATGTGTCTAATTTCAAGTTCTGGCCTTTTACACTGACACAAGATCTTAATTGAAGGTGTACAGGTACCACAGGCTTACATGTTATCTCCTGTTTATCTTGGGCTGAAGAAAGAGATTCTACCCAATTCTTTTCCAGTGTCATCCACATTGGCAGATGCATGGACATTTCTCTGGTTCACAGGGTTACAAATCAGTATATTATTCCATTGGTAATTTTCCTTGCTTTGACTTCTGGCAGAAGCGCTCTCTAGAGCAAGAGCCAATGTTTTTCTCTAATGACTTAGAAGGAAGGTAGCCTGAGGCTATCCTGAGAGTTGCAATTCTATTTATCATCTTTTCCTTTGTTCCATGGATGATAGCCAACACTCTGCTTTGACTGGGCTCCTGGGGACAGAAATGCTGATTGTTTCCACTCTATAAAGAGAAATGCTGTTAACAAGATTTGACTATTCTCTGAAATTATTAATGCATTCTAAACAATTCTAAAAGTATATGCATATTTATTGAGACTTTTTCTTGCACCAAGAAAAAATATCTTGTTAAAATTTGATGTAAAAAAATAGTAGAAATGACATACATGCTAAAGATGCTAAGAAACTCCATTGCTTAGAAAAGCTTTAAGATGTGTAATTAAGAACTTGCAAACAGGAAACAACACATCCTTTCACTAAGAATAAAGAAATATGAAATAAGACCCAAAGTCAAACACCCAGCTGAGGTGTTAGAACCTGAATGAACTCAAGAAAATAAAACTCTGGGAAGAGTCCAGCATATTAGTTCCTGCAGAAATTATAGGCAATTGGGGCCGGAGCGATAGCCCAGCAGGTAGGGCGTTTGCCTTGCACGCGGCTGGCCGTGCCGGCCCGGGTTCGATCCCCGGCATCCCATATGGTCCCCGAGCACCACCGGGAGTAGTTCCCTGAGTGCAGAGCCAGGAGAAACCCCTGAGCATTGCCGGGTGTGACCCAAAAAGCAAAAAAAAAAGAAAAAAGAAATTATAGGCAATTTCTTTTCTAAAAAAAAAAAACTTTCATTAAGACAGAAACAAACATGAAGACTTCCTTTAGCCTCACTTTTCTCCTTACTTTATGCCTTTTCTCCTCTTTGTCAGGTTTCTAGCCAACACCACTTTCAGAGGCCTCAGTGGTTCCATCAAAGTAAAAGGCTCTACTATCATCAGCTCTGAAAATAATTTTTTCATCTGGAATCTACAACATGATCCCATGGGACAACCTATGTGGACCCGCTTGGGAAGCTGGCAAGGAGGAAAGATCGTCATGAACTATGGAATATGGCCAGAGCAGGCCCAGAGGCACAAATCCCATTTCCAGCACCCAAGTAAGCTGCACTTGAGAGTGGTTACGTTGATAGAGCATCCATTTGTCTTCACACGGGAAGTTGATGATGAAGGCTTGTGCCCCGCTGGCCAACTCTGTCTAGATCCTATGACTAATGACTCTTCCATACTGGACAGCCTTTTTAGCAGCCTCCATAGCAGTAATGACACTGTGCCCATCCAATTCAAGAAGTGTTGCTATGGATACTGCATTGATCTGCTGGAGAAGTTGGCCGAAGACATGAACTTTGACTTTGACCTTTATATTGTTGGAGATGGAAAGTATGGAGCTTGGAAAAATGGCCATTGGACGGGACTGGTCGGTGATCTCCCTGAGTGGCTCAGCTCACATGGCAGTCACTTCCTTCAGCATTAATACTGCACGAAGCCAAGTGATAGATTTCACCAGTCCTTTCTTCTCCACAAGCTTGGGCATCTTAGTGAGGACTCGAGACACAGCAGCTCCCATTGGAGCCTTCATGTGGCCACTCCACTGGACAATGTGGCTGGGGATTTTTGTGGCTCTGCATATCACTGCCATCTTCCTCACTCTCTATGAATGGAAGAGCCCCTTTGGTATGACGCCCAAGGGTCGGAATAGAAGTAAAGTCTTCTCTTTCTCTTCAGCCTTGAATGTCTGTTATGCCCTCCTGTTTGGTAGAACAGCAGCCATTAAACCCCCCAAAGTGCTGGACTGGAAGGTTTCTAATGAACCTTTGGGCCATTTTCTGTATGTTTTGCCTTTCCACATACACGGCTAACTTGGCTGCTGTCATGGTAGGTGAGAAGATCTATGAAGAGCTTTCTGGAATACATGACCCTAAGGTAATCCTTCTTTTTATTCTAGCATGTGTTTTGATTGTTGTAACTCAGCGTGTTGTATCTTATGTTGTAGTATGTCTTTATTCTTATATCTAACAGAAAAAATATGCTGTCATATTTCAAATAAGTATACTCTGCTGGCCACCAGATTGATAGTACAGTGGGCAGGGCATTTGCCTTGCACATGTCCAACCCAGTTTCAGGTCCTGGCATCCCTTTGTATGGTCCTTCTTGCATTGCCAGGAGCAATTCCTGAGTGCAGAGCCAGGAGTAACCTCTGAATATCCCCATGGAAAAGCAAAAAAAACGGTACACTTTGCTCTAACAAAATTTTTGACATCTCAGGTATCTGAGACGAGGTACAATTCAAGGAATCAAAAAGAGCACTTGATGAGCTAGAATATGCAATGATCAGTACAGATTTATACATGGCATTTCAAAAGCGATTTTGGACATTCAGATAAAATCCAAACTGCATTTTCAAATATAGAGCCAGAACTCGGGCATTAGACATAAGCTAGTTTGGAATCCTGAGTAGAAAAGTGACACTTGTGTATGTTAAAGCTCTTGAGAAACATGGTAAGGGAGAAGTGTTGAAGGAAAGCAACAGGTATAATCAAGTCGCAAGATAGTAGCATACAGGATGTGCAGAAAGAAGAAAAGATGTAAAGAAGATAAAGGTGACAACGTCACACAGACCCTTGAATGTCACTCTGCGTACTGAATTTTCTGAGATGTCTATTAAAGATACTCCACCTGCCATGCCTCACTTCTGCCTTATGCTAATGAGATGGCAAATGCTCATCAGGGTCTAGTTCGGACCATAAGACTCAGATTGAGGATGTATGTGCTTGTGCATCTCTGTGGATATTTAATTTCTGATGAAAATGGGTTTTGTGGTTTGTACCTTTCAGCAATTCTGAAACCTCCATTTCCATTTTTCCATATTCACTTGATCTAATTTTGTTTCTGGTGCTTGAAGACATTGTTTACAATGTAAATACTATTCCCATGGAAGTTTCTGATCTGTGGGACTACTGGGACATTTGGTTTTTCTGCTGTTTGGGAGAGGGGGAATCTAAATCTCAGTGACAGGGGATGTATCAGGAGTGTTGGTTACAGCCTGAACTCTTCAATCTTGCATCTTTTTGCCTTTTGAATCCCCTCATAGACTGGATATCATCCAGGCTCCCATCTAGTCTTATCCGTTATTCATCTCAGGCAAATTTTCTTGTACATTCATATTAATGCTCTTAACTATGTGTTTCTTTCTCTTCTCAAACACTTCTTTAGTCAGCTTGGGATAATCTCCCCATGTTTTCCATTATAATTGTGTCCTGCAAACTTTAACAATTATAATTCCGAGACTTCCTAGAAGCATGGTTTAAGAAAAGTTCACCTAGAAATTTATGCATGGAGCTCTCCTAACCACACCTTATCTAAAAGAAAAGGGACTTCCTAGATTTTTTCATTTTTCTTGAATATTACTTCTCTATCACATATATTTTACTTTATGATAACATTTTCTTACTTTTTGTGAAAATATTTCTTGCTTAAAAACTGACATTTACATATAGCTATATTGATTTTGCCATCTAAACACCACCTATAAAGTACTCCTAAAGGAAATGTGTTTGTATGAAACTCTATTGTCTTTAAAAGTACAGTTTTTAAAAATCTGTATTTATACGGTCCATCAGTTGAGTGCTGACTGCACGATTATCTATAATTGAGATCTCAGATAACTGAGTAATGGCACCCTTTTTCTTCTTGGTTATCATTGTTTAGCCTGCTGGCTATACATTTTGCACAATTAATAGCATTATTAAGACTAAGTACGTAAACATTTGATCACCATTTCAGAATTGAGATTCGCTGGCTTCAACCAACTTCTTTGAATCAGAAAAAACCTTAATTGCAAAAGGCTATGCAGGAATTTATGACTCACTCCTTGTTGCAGTCAAGGCTGGATAGAATACTATTTCTCTGATGGGGTTGGAAGGAACAAATAATCTTGTTGCTGCCTGCTCCTACAGATAACCCTAAGGGAGAAAGACTGACCTGCTGTGCAAATGAAATTGAATATGGTTCTACTCTCACTTAGCTGAACTATTTTTGCTAGAGTAATTTATTTTGCACTATAAGTAATATATGTAGCTTCTCACAGCCTTCCACCAACTCTTCCGGGAAGCAAGAGCCATGCTTCAAAGCAGGTAGGCTCTTGAAGCATGCAGCCATGAAAGCAAGAATTTATGACTGATGTATTTAATCGAGCTTATCTGGGAATTTCTCTGACATAAAGCTAGCACTATTCATTATAGGTAATGCAGAAAATAGAGAAAAGTAGACAGATGGAAGCAAACACCCATTACCTCATTATCTGAAGTCATTTCTTTTTTGGCTTTTTGGGATGATAGACAGGTGGATAGAAACGATAATGCCATTTTTACGCAATGATGTTTTCATTTGAGTCTGTGATCTAAGGCATAGTCATGGTGTTCTTAGGACCTTCTAGCCATTGACATCTGATCTATGAGACAAGGTAAAAAAAATCACTTCTTAAATTATAAAGCATATAGAAAAAATAGAGCCCTACTTCTCAATAAGGATGAAATGGTTGAATGAAAGGATAATCATTCAAAATGAGCTGGGTTTAATGGACTTTCTGGGTTTTTTTCCAGTTTCTTACATAAAATGCTCCCTTTATATTGACTTTTTTTTCTTCAAAAAAAGCACTATATTTTAAAGTGCTTTAGAGTGAATAAGAAACTAATACCATTTTTATATAGGCAAATGATGCTGCTTTAAAGAAATCTTCCTGGTGAACATTCAAGTAAATACAAAAATTTAAATAGACCTGCTGTGAAAGCAAGAGCAAACTTTAGCCATTGTCATTAAGGTAAATGGCACTTTTACTCACTTGCTAGTAGAAAATAATAACTATTTCCCAAATAATAAAAAACTTTTATTGATATTCATATAACCGCATGTGGCTGACTAATAAAACATATGATTTCTATAATAAAATCTGATCTTGAAGAAGGGAGGGCTGTCAAAATGCCAAGACAAACAAGACCCTGAAAATGAAGTTTGAAGTGAGGGGAAGGAAAATGAAACCACATCTAACCTTCATTTACAAAATGTCAGCAAATTCATTTCCAAACACCATGCTGAGTGGCTGAAAATGTAGTGGTGAGCGAAACAGATCTTGTCCTTGCAATGTGGACTTTAATAGAAATAGGTAACGTTAATCAAGGGAGTAAATAATTCAACTAATAAATACCACAGGACATTACTCTAAAGGAAAATACAACAGAATCTGAGAGCCTCATTGGATATATGATTTGAATGGTAAATTAGAGGACACTCCTCCCATGAGAAAAGAAATCTTACCAAAATATGACGAGATGAATATGCTAAACGGAAGTGGGAGGTCTTTTAGGAGAGGAGTTAGCAGGGTGACATGACTGCATGTTCAGAAGCTCCAGCGCTAGAGGGAGAGATGCAGTGATGATGTCTTCATGAGCTACAAGATCAGAAAGCCAGGAAAGGCGAGACAAGAATAGAGTAAGTGAGCCAGGGATCTAGCTCTGTGGTCCAGAAAGTGCTTTATTGCATCATGAGGCCCTGTATTCATTCCTTAGCACCACACAAATCAAAATAATGATAACAGCAACAACAATAATAATAACAAATAACAAGCAAATACTTGTTGACTACTCCACATGCTAGGCACTGTTACAAATGACTTTAATGTTATGCCTTACCTACTGAGTAGACATGCCTACTTATTAGTATACTTGGGCAAAATATTGCCTGACACCGAAAGAGCACAAAACAAAAATTTTAAAAATAGTTCAAAATCTTACCAGATTTTAATACCATTTAACATTTTTAAGTATTTTATTATACCACCGTGAGATATACAATTACAAAGATGTTCATAAGATGTTCATATTTGGGGTTCGGTCATACAGTGTTCCAGCACCCATCCCTCCACCAGTGCCCATTTCCCACCACCAATGTCCCCAATTCCCTCCCCCTCCCCTAGCCCACCTCCATGACAGGTTCTTTATTTCTTTCCCTTTCTCTCTATCTCTTTCTCTTTTCCTTCCCTTCCACATTGTGGATTACAGTACATACATTAAAAAGGTTGTCATGAGTATCTTTTTGCCTGTATTTAATGCTCAGTTCTAGGTTGGTATTAGCACTTTTAACAATTATTAGCACACTGTTCCATTTTCTGTCTTACCTAGCATCTGACTCCCATATGTTTGTGATAATCTCCACCTTTGACAAGACCTCCTGATCCATGTTTCACTTGACCTTAGATATTGGTATCATAATATGTACATATATATATGAACATATAAATATATATATTGTATATATATGTTTATGTCATGCAAATAAATGCAGTCATTCTATATCTGTCTCTTTCCTTCTGGCTAATTTCACTCAAAATGATCCTCTCCATGTCCATCCATTTATAGGCAAATCTCATAACTTCATTTTTCCTAACAGCTGCATAGTATTCCATTGTGTAGATGTACCAAAGCTTCTTTATCCATTTAATCTTGAAAATTTCTCTCACTTTCAATATAAAGTGGGTGAGTAGCAAGATACCCTTTTTGGTGTAACTTCTGCAGAACTTGTAAACAGACTTCTACTCTACTGATAGTTAATCTAATATTATCACCATGCGATTTTAAGTTAATTCCTTATTTCACTGTCCTTCATTTTATACTTCACCTTGACTTACGCTGTCTTGTGTTTTACATGACCTTTAAACTGCCTTCAGTCTTTTTTCAAAAAATTGAGCAAAGAAAATATTAAATAATGCTGAAAAACTCAGAAGACAAGGTGCATTGTCAAATGTACAGAAAAGAAATTAAATTGGCTAGTAAGTTAAAATGTTTAATAAAAACTGTTAATAGTGGGGCCAGAGCGATAGTCCAGCGGGTAGGGCGTTTGCCTTGCACGCGGCTGGCCTGTGCCTGCCCGGGTTCGATCTCCTGCCTCCCATATAGTCTCCCAAGCACCGCCGGAGTAATTCCTGAGAGCAGAGACAGGAGAAACTCCTGAGAAAAAAAAACTGTTAATAGAAACAGTGCTGGATACTAATGGAGGGGGTGTTTGGTGAAGGAGCATGCCTGGTTGTGCTCAGGTCTTACTCCTGGCTCTTGTACTCAGTGGTCACCCCTGGCAGGGCTCAGGGACATATGAGGTGCCAGGGATTGAACGCTGGTTGGTTGCATGTAATGCAAGCATCCTACAAGCCGTATACTCTCTCCAGCCCTGCAATGCTATTTCATTGAAAATTGTTATCGAATTTGGAATATGGTATTGATAGTTGGCAATCTTATTGGAAGTTCATTAAATCTAGCAATTGTACATATTATTCTGGGGAGGGAAGAGTTAATACAATATGTTCAGAAAATGTTTTAGCTGTTTGTATCAAGAGCCTTAAAAGGGTTCATGTCCTTTCATCCTAACTTCCACTTCTAGAAATCTGCCCAAAGAAGGTAACTTAATATATGAACATTTTATTACAAGGATTCACTGCAGTCTTACTCAAAATAGGAAAAACTTGGAAGCATTTTCATGGGTAAAAATAGCACTGTATATATATTTTCTTTTTCAACAAATGGAAAAGAAAATATATATATTTAGAATATATTTTTCTACATTCTAAAAATGTAGAAATAGCCTATATTTCTAATTTTTAATAGGCATATAAAGAAAACTATCCAGAAGGAAATATAATGCTCACAGCACTTACATCTGAGCAGTGTGATTAGAGAAAATATTTATTATTTCCACTGCTTAATTTCCCTGTGTTCATGTCATTATGAAATAAGAACTTTTATAACAAGTCAAGTAAGAATGAGACAAGAATCACAGCAGCAATGTTGCAGTGGCCTTTCGGGTCCAGGGAGAAAGTTCCTCTGTGAACAGCAGTTTACATCTTCACGGTGTTGTGCCATGAGGCTTTCAGAAACAAATTTTTATCTCCTCTTACTTCTTTCATCAGATTTAATGTAATCTGAAAGGTTCATACTTTCTTTTTAGTATTTTTATTATAGCTTATATAACATAGTTACTATAATGTTAAAATTTATGCTATTGAGGTATAAAGAACTCCACTACCACCAAAGTGCCCAAGATCCTTTATTTTTTTAATTATTGTTGTTTTATACTTGGGGTGGGTTATGTTTTGGAATTTAGGCCGCACACACAGCCAACAGTGCTCAAGGCTTATACGTCTGGCTCTGTGCTCAGAAATCACTCCTCGTATCATGTATACAGTGCCAGGGATCAAATCTTCTTGAAAGTCCATAAATTATAGCACTCATATCCATTATATTGGGAGGATAAGTTGATGCAGTATGGTCAGAAGTAGCATATGCAATGTGAGGAATTGAATTGAGTCTGCTGTGTGCAAGTTTGGAGAGATGGAATAGGTGTTAAGACACTTTCCTTGCATACTGCAGGCTCAGTTTGTCGATCCCGATAACTTCGTTTAGTCCCCGAGCCCCACAAAGAATGATACCTGAGCACAAAACCAGAAGTAAGCACTGAGCAACACCAGGTGTAGCCCAAAAGCCAAAACCGGTAATATCTCTCTAACCCTTCGGTTTTGTTTACTCTTAGTTGTGTATCTGTATTTTGCTTACCACTGGGTCCTCATAGTGCTGGATATACGATAGATTTTCAGTAAATTTATTAATTAAAGGATGAAAATACGATGTCATTGTATAAGTGGTATAACATCCTAAAATATGTTAGGAATGATCATTGTTTGGAAAGATCATTGAAGTCCATCACACTAAACACTGTGAAGTGGCTATAAGGAAAGGCCCACTTTGGGACATGTGATACAAAGGACAGAGCTGTAATGTTGGACAAAGTCTGATGTAAGTCTCAGTCAGTCATTGGTTAGCTGTGAGAAATTTGGAGTTATTTAGACTTTCATCACATTGGTTTCTTCATTTTAGAGAATTATAGAAAGATTGATGTCAAATATCTAACTAAATTTCATCTACCACAGTTATAGTCAACCTCATGAGTATGGAGATTAGATCTATTTTATGGACATGTATTATCAGAACCCAATTATACGGTCACCACTCAGTTCTAAAGGTCATGTAACTAATGTACTTGTACCTGAGACCAAGCAGGTTTCAACAGAAAACTATGTCCAAGTAGGTTCCAAATTAAAAAGCGGCTAAAAGCATTTATGGAGTCAGATTATAGAGCATTCATGGAGTCAGATTATAGATTTATATAGATTATCAAAGTGAAGAAAATCCATTCACAAATACCTATACTAGAGTCAGCAAAAGATGTAAAATCCTTGAGGGGCAGAAACATAGTTTAATGGGCTAGAGCATATGTTTGCATGCAGGAGGCCCAGATTTGATCCCCATTACCACATAGTCCCTGAACTCTGCCAGGACATGACTCAGAAACATGAGGGGACTAAGGAGAGGAGGGAGAGAGAGAGAGAGAGGAGAGAGAGAGAGAGAGAGAGAGAGAGAGAGAGAGGGCCTAAGAGTGTTAAGTGACAGCATGTGAGAATAATGCTTCACCAGCCTCAGTGTCTCTGGGTCCTCAGCAGTAGGTTGCAAACCTGATCAGAATTGTGGACCTGGCTCAGAAACTTTCAGTTCCCTGGTGTGGAAAAATCACGCAGGAAGTACATGACACAATAGGAGTGGAGAAATTAAAACTTTCATTCCAGTTTCCTAAAGCCTTCACTAATTCATGAAGTGAATTATGAGAAATTGAATAAATTAGCAAGTAATGTATTTTTTTCTAATCTGCTTTCAAAATAATTTTGATATGATGTCTTAATACAATTTCTAAAGTAACTACAGCTTTATTACTTTCCGAATAGCACAGTAATTCATACTGGCTGCAGCAAAGTGTTTTCAATTAGACCCCCTACTGGGTTTGCTTTAATGAATGTCTAAGATCACTTTCTTTATTTGAATGAAAACAGAGAATGTAAGAATGTACCTAACTTTTGAGAAGCCTTCTCTTAAATTTGGAGGAAATTGACTTACAACCTTGTTTACAATTTAACCGTGCTATCATTATACATAGCCTATGATCCAATTTAAGTCATAGAACATCTCTAAAATATTCACATATTTTATGTAATTATGGAAAGGTTTTAGTAGTCTTATCTGTTGACAAGAGTTGCATCCATACTTTGATATTATTGTAAGTATTAATGTGGGTTAAATGGACAGATAGTCATATTCAGGGATAAGTAAGCTTCTCCAGTTCACTCATAATGTGAAAATTTCCTAACTGAATCCTCTAATTGCAAATAGTTTTCTTACCCTCTACCTCTATCCTACTAGACCCATCTTCACCACTTCTGCATAACCACATAGTCATTTAAAAATCATGCTGATGAGTGATTTTCAAAATTTGGAAACAATCCAAGTGTCCAAGTGACTAGGTAAAGAAACTGGCTATATATATATATATATATATATATATATATATATATATATACAGACAGACAGACAGACACAATAAAATACTACTCAGCTATAAGAGAAAGCAAAGTCATGTGATTTGCCCCTACATGGATGGAACTGTAGAATGTCATGCTGAGTGAAGTCAGCCTGGACAGAGACAGATTCAGAACAACCCCCTCTTATATGTGGGATATTAAGAAGAGTTGGAGCCAGAACAGTATAGTATGGTGGGTAGGATGCTTGCTTTGCACCCTATATGACCAACCCAAGTTCATCTCCTTATCATCCCAAAAGGTTCTCAGGATCCCTAAACACAAAGTCAAGAGTAAGCCCTGAGCATCACTGGTTGTGACTCGAAAACAAAGTAAAAGCATATTGGGAAGATAACAAAAGGCCAGGAGCAACAGAATCTAAGAATTGGTCTAGAGAACTGAGTTTACCATTGCAGGGAGAGGTGTAGGGGATGATATAAGCAAGGGTGGAGAACAGGTAAGGACCTTGAAAAAAATTGTGGAAAGAAATAGACATTCTGATCAGGGGTGTGGTGTTAGAATACTGCATTTATGAAATGCTATTATTGACAGTATTGGAAAACTGTAACTCAAGGTGACTACGAAGACTTTTAGATGCATAAAATAAAATTATTCTCATGCTAGATGTTAAGTGATAAATGAGGGAGTGATACACTATAATACAAAGAAAAAAGTCCATTAACGGTTTGCCCTCTAAAAAATCTCATTTTCATGCTGAATAATTATCTGTGCCTGAAGAAGTTATAGGCAACCTCAGAAAGAGGTTTTTTTTTTTTGTCTAAACTGTATATTTAAGTTCCATAAGTAATACAAAGTTAAGTAAAAGTTTAATTTTTAGGATTCAGCCCTTTGCATTTGACACTTTGACCCTAATTCAGATGTGGAGCTAATAGGATGTTACTGCACTAGTCTATGTAGCAATTCAGAAACCATTATGAATTCAGTCTGAGAAATTTAGTTATTTGGGGCTCTCAGTTTTCACAATTGAAATGCAGAGTTTGGGAGATAGTACAGAGACTAAGGCACTCACCTTACACATGGCTGACCTAGGTTTAATCCCTTTCTCTGCATATGATCCCCTTGGCACCATTACAAATGATCTCTGAGGAGAAACCCAGTCTTACTTAGCTCAGCTTATGTGACCCAAAGACAAAACAAACTTTAAAAAAAACACAACAGAGGCCTGTTCCAAGCAATCACAGATGGAAGGAAGGAAGGAAGGAAGGGAGGAAGGGAGGGAGGGAGGGAAGGAAGGGAAGGAAGGGAGGAAGGAGGGAAGGAAGGAGGGAAGGAAGGAAGGAAGGAAGGAAGGAAGGAAGGGAGGGAGGGAGGAAGGAAGGAGGGAAGGAAGGAAGGAAGGAAGGAAAAGTTTAATAACTACTTTTAAGGAATATATTCAGAATTCATTCATATTTTTCAAACTCAAATGTTAAGTGTTAAAAAAATCAGAACAGTGCCAACAAACTAAACTATATTTGAGCTAGTGTTTCTTTCATGTGTGATCTAAAGATATAAAGTTCATGAAGGTGAACCTATTGGCATATAAGTGAACGAATGTCAGTTTATAAATGTAGCTCCTGTACTTTACGCTTTAAAATAAAAAGCAATCAACATCTTGAGTCTTATATGACTGTGTAGCTTCATAATAAGAGTAAAGATAAAACAGGCACTAAAATATCAATATACAGTAATGATAACACTGACACATATCCAATACCTACTGATGTTCCAAGGGACTATAATTTACATACTTTTTTCTCATTTGGACTTTTCTGTATCTGAATGATACAGAAATGATAAGAAAGCAGGGCTAAGAAAAATGTATTTGGCTAATTTTCTATAGGTAGCAAATGAGTCAGGATTCATCCCCAGTATTTAACTGTGACTTGTTCCTACTCAATGTTTCATTTATATATGTAGTAAGAACATCCTCCCCAACTGATTTATGCCAACCAGCCTCTCCCCACTCCTCAACTTAGTCTGGGAAAACTGCTCTCACACAAAGATGAATCAAGGGTAGAGATTGCTGCTGAGGCTGCGACATTTGAATTGTGCACACGCAGAGAATTCATATTGAGACAGAATTGGGGATAAAGAAGCAAGAGAGGCAATACAGAAAAGATTGTCTCCTCCACAACCCTCACCGTCATCATCACTGCTGCTGTCCTCAGGAGAGTGGTGTGGTAAGACTGTGTCCTTCTGGATACTGTCTAAAAGGAACCGCTGATGTGTTGCCTTAGTGGTGACACACTATCACAGTATCAGGTAATGCTCCTCTGTCCCCTCTCCTGAGCAAAGGTAGTGTCTTGTTCCTCTTTACTTGAAGCCAGAAATCTCCAAATGAAGCTATGATATCTCAGTGAAAACTCTACTTCTAATTAATGACCCACTGTTCTGTTTCTCAGAGGGTGCCTCTATGCCTCTCTCAGCACCCCTCAACTCATGTTAATTTTATTCAGAGAGAACAGAACTTTAACCATGTCTGATCATCAAATTACCATTTATTCTATTGAAAAGACCAAATATAATCCACAACCATTAAGAGGAGAGTCATTCCAATAGGGCACATTCTTTCATTGGAAAATGATGTTCCTGATTAAAAAAAAAAAATTAACCAGATGTATTTTTCTGAGTTAAAAAGTTATATAAGCTATGCATAAAAATAAAATAATAAGTAAAAAAAATCCTACTGACATTTTTCATTTTACTGATTTGTTACTCATATAAAAGCATTATTTGCCACTGGAATAAAAGTGTATCAGAGGTACAGCAAATCTTTCTTCCTGCTGCAGTTCCTGAAATTCTCACAACAACCATTTCTTTGTATTAAGAAATTTTCCTTCAGAAACCTCCCTTATATTTACTGTGAACATTTCAAAAGAAGACAAATGTTCAGTGAAACAAGTGAGACTTCTGTTATTTTCCTATATGGATTATTAATTTCTGCTACATGATCTGCATGCATGGAGAGCAAGAAAAATATGTACCACTGGGCAGTTTGATTAATTTTAGTGAAAAGAGACCAGCTCTCTGACTTGCAGAGGAAGAGATCAAAGGAGAAGGCAGCCAACAGAGCTTCCTGCCAAAATTCAGCTACTGTCACTCTGCTCATATTTTTGTGACATCAACATATATTTGCAACATCAGATCCTTCATGTTAAGACACTGCCTCTCCCTTACCATTCTTCCAGCTAGATTCAGGAGTGAATTATTTTCTCATTCAGGGGGGATTTAAAATGGGCTGTCTGTATTCTTTCTTTTCAGTGTGGTTCAAGGAGTTTTCAGCATCTGCAAGAATTTAGGCCTGTTCTTGGGCTGTATTCCAGAACTACTGAACCCAAATCTTCATCTTGACTAGATTCCTGGGCATTGCATTAGAACTGGGAAGATAAGTATTTTTATTCCTAGTTTTGGTTTATTGAATATGAATTGGACAGCTTGCCAGCTCTGCATGCGGACGGTATATTCTCAGTAGCTTGCAGGGCTCTCTGAAAGGGGCGTGGAGATAAATTGCACTGCCACAGAGTGGCCGCATGCAACAGAAAGAGCTGGTATCTGCTCTGCCTGGTGTATCTGCATCTGTGGCTCAAGCATTCCTGGGTTTGAAATACTCTCCTCTGAAGGGCAGGTTTCTAAAGGGAGGGTCCTTGTAGGTGGGTCTCTGACAAGCTGGGCTGGAGATTGGCTTAATCTCTTGGGTGCGGATCTGAAGAGCTGTGGAGTCATGCAACAATTAGAATGGGAAGGAATGGGAGTGAAGATAGATGGTTGGTGACTACACCACCTCCCCTTCGCTGATGACATTGTTCTAATAATACCAAACATTAGCCAAACATTAGCCAAACATTAGCCAAACATTAGCCAAGCGGCACAAATGCTGGCTGACTTCGACCAAGAAACATAGGTCTACAACTGAATCTCAACAAAACTATGTTCATGAAAAATGAACTAGTTCCAGAGGCCCCATTCACTCTCAATGAACAAACATCTCTGAATGCAGCAGTTATGTGAACCTAAGTTGAGAAGTCAACATGATGAACAACCTAAAACCTGAGCTCCATAGGAGGAAGAGAGCAGCATGGAATGCCTTCAAGGGCATCGAAGAAATAACTAAAAGGACAAAGAACCTCCTTCTCCGGGCACATCTCTTTGACTCTACCATTCTCCCTGCATTAACATACACCTCAGACCTGGGCCCTAGAAAAGCAGGGAAGAAAATGCTATTCGGGTCTCCCAAAGAGGAATCGAAAGAGCTACGCTGGAATATCACATCTCACTCAAGTGAAAGAAGGAATCTGGAGCTCCGACCTCTGTCACTGTTCCAGAGTCAGGGATGCTGTCTCATTTGCCAAGGCATCGAAAATCACATGGACTGGACATATAATGTGATTTGGAGATGACCGCTGGACTAGAGCCGTTACTGACTGGATCCCACAGGATGTCAAAAGATCACGTGGCTGCCCACCTACAAGATGGTCAGACTTCCTTGTCAAGGCCCTGAATGAAAGGTTTGAGGTCTTCGTATTCCTGAATCAACAAGATGCCATTGGGCTACACTGGCACGTAATAGGGTCAAATGGAAATGTTACTGGCACCCGCTAGAGGAAATCGATGAACAATGGGATGTCTAGTGAGTGATCTAGTGCATTAGAACACATAGCTGGAGCAGCATTGCAATGGATCAGTTTCCACATGATTTGCTTTCAGTTGCTTTGCTTCTGTCCCCACTCTTATGTTTTCCCCCTCAATTCAGTGATAGTTGAGAGAATTAAAATTAACCTCCAACTATAACTGATTTTGTGCCCTATTAACAAATTTATAGTTCCTGTAGCTTCCATATTTAGATGCTTTGTAGCTCTAATTCTCTGTCAGCATTTGGAAGCTGATTTGACTCAAAATTCTGGTCTGCCAGCTAGTTCTAGCCCATTGGTCGACATATTTGATAATGGACCAGAAACAGATTTTGCTGTTCAATGACTACATTCTCTCTACTATCAAACTGATCTATAGTTCTGTGCCTGCTAATAAAACCAGGAACTCATCTAGCTGAGTTCTAAACAACTCAGAGCAAAGAATATCTGGTCTTTTTCATTGGTCTACCTCATTGCACAGAAGTCCTTCCTTGTCTTGCTTTTATGTCTTTTTTTTTACTCTTATGAGATAGTAACCAGCTTATCATCTTCTTTTTTTAACCGTTATTGTTCTTTCCATGTTGTAAATCAGTTGGCAGACCATTGTTTCTAGTTGGACTAGAGGAACAGAATGTGCTAGCCTTGGTTCCAATATCTCAGAATACTTGCTCTTTCCAGAGGTCATATCTATGATTGAGTGCTGAAAAAAGGAAAGTATTATGCATGTTTCATATAACATTTTTATTCTGATCCATAGATTTTATTTTCACTTTAATGTCTTTAGAAAATGACTTCATAGCTTCAACAATGTGACAATAATGACTTAAACTATTTGTAAACCACTACATTGCTTCCCAATTGCCTTCACTCTGGCATCTCAGTTTATCCCCTACATCGTTGTAAAGCAGAGAAGGTATTTAATATGACAGAAGTCTGAGACTGTGAGGACTAAAGAGATTTTTCTAAAGGTCAAGCTGCTACTTTAACTCAAGCTTCCTAATTTCAGTTCCATCTCAACTTTCAGTACTGTCTCAGATTAAAACTATATTAAAAAAGGGGGCCAGAGCGATAGCCCAGTGGGTAGGGCGTTTGCCTTGCACACAGCCAGCCCATGCTGGCCCGGGTTCAATCACCGGCATCCCATATGGTTCCCCGATTCTTGAGTGCAGAGCCAGGAGTAACCCCTGAGCATCGCCGGGTGTGACCCAAAAAGCCAAAAAAAAAACTATATTCAAAAACTTGTTAAATATCAATGTAACAGTGTTTGCAGCTCCCAAACTTGGCATTTTTAAATATAATTTGGCATTTTTTAAATAATTACTAGAACAATTAATTTTATAATATGTCCATTTAATTGCTTCTGAGTATACATCTAGTGCTAGTGATTCGCCTTTATATATTAGATGATTTAAACTTTCTGAGAGC
This sequence comes from Cryptotis parvus, assembly GCA_021461705.1. Classification (NCBI taxonomy): domain Eukaryota; kingdom Metazoa; phylum Chordata; class Mammalia; order Eulipotyphla; family Soricidae; genus Cryptotis; species Cryptotis parvus. The sequence goes on along the minus strand of JAJIBD010006424.1, from coordinate 15,746 downwards.
TGAATATTTTGCAGGTCAAATGTAGAATCAACAGCCAATCTACTGAGAGCCAAACATAAGTCCAGAAATGCAGAATATATTTTGCTTTGTGTCATGTTCCAAATAACTAATAGGCAGCGAGGGATTTCAGAGTTATAATTTTAGCCCAAGGTTCTAGTAACTACATGAAATCCTTGAGTAGTTTATGATATCATAAAAGTGAAATTATAGCTACCCACAGGCAAAAGTTGTTGAAATGCATTCAGCCATTGAGTACCATAACTGGCCAGTGCTCCACAGCAATTATAGGAAAAACTAGATGAAATACCTATTCCTGTTGACTAATAATTCTAAATATAGGAATTGTTCTTCAAAATGAGAATGGAGGGCATGCAGTTAACTTTCGATTCCATCCAAATGTATGTCACCATATGTCTGCCACCAAGATAGAGGCTGGAATTGCAACAGCCAAAACAGATTCCTAATCCTGTCCTCAATAAACTTCTATTTTAGCAGAGAAAACAGACATTAAGTGATTATAGCTATGAGAGAAAAAGAGTTTTAATGACCAGCAGAATACTATGCCAATATGTTTTAAACATTTGTTTCTTTTATCTTTACATCTATCCCATTCATCTTTTGTATTATTGATGTTGTGATCGCTCTCACACTTAGCTGTGGTTTATACTTCAGCTGTTACCTGTGACATTTACAAATGTGCCCATTGGATGTCACAGTTTAGTACTCTCCGAGTTCTCACACACATGCTCACCTCACCAAGGATTGCGTTTCCTGATGAAGGTACTTACGCAGTTTTATAGTTGCAGTGATCAGTGGAAGTGACCACCTGAACACCCCCCTCTGCCCGCTTTGTAGTGCTTGAACACACCAGGCTGTGCAGTGCTTAGGATTGCAGACAGCGGAGTTACCAGGCTCAAACAATAGAAGTGATAGGGTGGTGTGGGGCATACAGGCCAACACTAGGGATTGAACTTGAGATCCTACACTTACAAAGGCAAGTCTCAATTATTCCTTTGGGCCCCAACTATGCTAGTATATTAAAAAAAAAGCTTAGCAAACCAGGGGAGGGAGAGGGCACAATCAGAAGATACCACCTTGAGGAATAAAACATAACTGAAATCAGAATGTTGAGTCAGAATTCTGAAGGAGAAGAAAAGAAAACTTATCCAGAATGAGCAAATGAAAAAGAGGAAAATAAAAGAGATGCTTCTAGTCCCTGCATCAGGCTGACACCTGGGCTTTCCAGAGGGGGATGGGTGAAGCCCAGACCCATCCCAACAGAGCCCCAGCCACTGAAAACTGCCACACTCCACAGTCGCTGCCATGTTCAAGGCCAGACTACACTACTCAGACAAGCTCCACCCAAAAAATTAATCTGTTGAAAAACTCATGTATGTGGATATCGTGACTGAAATCTCCTGCATTCTCGGAAGCAAGGATGGGTCCCCTCCTCCCATCTCCCTGTTCTTCCAGAAGTCCTGGCAGTTGTACCCATTCACAAAGCCACCACCCAGATAAAAATTTAACTCCAACTTTATCACCCAGTTACAAACTTGGAATTCCTGGAGCATATGACCACAACTTCTCAAACCCTAGTGTACTGATATCCTGAGAAACATAGCACATTTAATGAATATAAAGTATATGTCAAGCAATAACAAAGTATTGCTACCTGCACGGCAGAACCTGGCAAGCTACCCGTGCTCTATTTGATATGCCAAATACCAGTAACAATTATAGACCTCATTCCGGAATGGGCTGAGGCTCTTTATGTTCCTGGAGTAAGCAGATGTCCTTGGGCTCTACTAGAATGAGACAGGACATATGGAGATGTTACTGGTGCCCGTCGAGCAAATCGATGATGAACGTGAAGACAGTGATACAGTGACAGTGAATAACAAAGTATATAGTCACAATCCTTATCCTGTAATAACATATCCATAATTTCTTTTTTTTTTGATGAGTAATCACAATTTTTTCAGATTATTTTTTATTATACCACCGTGAAACATACAATTACAAAGGTGTTCATAATTGGTTCTTGGTAATACAGTATTCCAGCACCCATCCCTCCACCAGTGCCCCATTTCCACCACCAATGTACCCCTCCCCCCCCCATCCCCCCACCTGCCTTAATAGCAGGTACCCCAGTTTCCTCTCTTTCTCTCTCTCTCTCTCTCTGTCTCTGCATCTCTCTCCCTCTTATTTTACACATTGTGGCTAGCCCTGCAGATATTTAGAGTTTATCACTTAAGTCTCTTTGTGTATATTCAGTGGTGAGTTTTAATCTGCCATTACCATTTCCCATATTTATTAAAACACTGGTATCTATTTATATCCTATTAGTGAATGCAGTCATTCTATATCTGTCCTTTTCCTTCTGACTAATTTCACTCAGCATGATAGACTCCATGTCCATCCATTTGCAGGTAAATTTTATAATTTCATCCTTTCTGACAGCCGCATAGTATTCCATAGTGTAGATGAACCACAGTTTCTTTAGCCAGTCCTCTGTTCTCGGGCATTTAGGTTGTTTCCAGATTCTAGCTATAGTGAATAGCGCAGAGATGAATAAAGAAGTACAGATAGTGTTTCTGCTATGTGTTTTTCGGTCTCTTGTGTATATTCCCAGGAGTGCTATCGCTGGATCAAATGGGAGCTCAATATCTAGCTTTCGGAAGAATGCCCATATTGTTTTCCAAAAGGGCTGGACCAGTCGGCACTCCCACCAGCAGTGGATGAGAGTCCCTTTTTTCCCCCACATCCACGCCAGCACCGGTTGTTCTTACTGTTTTGGATGGATGTGTGCCAGTCTCTGTGGTGTGAGATGGTACCTCATTGTTGTTTTGATTTGCATCTCCCTGATGATTAAAGATGAAGAGCACTTTTTCATATGTCTTTTGGCCATTCGAATTTCTTCTTTTTTGGAAGCTTCTGTTCATTTCTTCTCCCCATTTTTTTGATGGGGTTGGCTGTTTTCTTCTTGTGGAGTGCTACCAGTGCCTGATATATCCTGGATATTAACCCCTTGTCAGATGGGTATTGGGTGAATATCCTTTCCCACTCTGTGGATTGTCTTTGTATCTTGGTCACCGTTTCTTTTGAGGTGCAGAAGCTTTTCAATTTTATATAATCCCATTTGTTTATCATTGCTTCCATTTGCTTGGTCAGTGGTGTGTCGTCTTTAAAGATACTTTTCGTTTCGATGTTGTAGAGCGTTTCTCCTATGTTTTCTTCGATGTACCTTATAGATTCATGTCTGATGTTGAGATCTATAATCCATTTTGATCTGACTTTTGTGCATGGCGTTAGAAGGAGGTCTAAGTTCATTTTTTACATGTAGCTGCCCAGTTTTCCCAGCACCATTTGTTGAAGAGGCTTTCTTTGCTCCACTTAATATTTTTTGCTCCTTTATCGAAGATTAAGTGGTTGTATATTTGTGAGTGCATTTCAGGATACTCAGTTCTATTCCATAGGTCTACGGGTCTGTCTCTATACCAATACCACTCTGTAGTAGAGCTTGAGGTTGGGGAAAGTGATACCTCCCATCTTCTTTTTCCCAAGGATTGCTTTAGCTATTCGTGAGGTTTTATTATTCCATACAAATTTCAGGAGTGTTTGTTCAATTTCTTTGAAGAACATCATGGGCATCTTTATTTTTTTTTTTTTTTTTTTAAATTCTTTATTATACCACCGTCAGACATACAATTACAAAGGTGCAATTGGTTCTTGGTAATACAGTATTCCAGCACCCATCCCTCCAACAGTACCCCATTTCCACCACCAAAGTACCCCACCCCCTCCCACTCCCCCCCAGGCTGTCTTAATAGCCGATAGCCCTGCTTCCTCTCTTTCTCTCTATCTCTGCATCTCTCTCCCTCTTCTTTTTACACATTGTGGCTAGCCCTGCAGATATTTATTTATTTATTTATTTTTTCCACCTTTTCTCCTTTTTTTTTTAATTGAAGGATGCTCATGTAGAGTCCTGGCTCCACAGGGTTCCAACATGCACCCTCCACCCGAACCCATCTCCCATCACCAACGTCCCGTCTCCCTCCCCCTCCCGAATCCCAACCACCCAGCAGGCTCTATGTCATCTCCTTCCTCTGTATATCTCCCTCTCAGCAAACCCTCCTGCTGTTCACGGAATGCAGTGTACCAAAAAAAATCATTGTTTCACCACCCTAGTCGAACCGGCCTTGCAGGTCCTCTGGTCGTGGGGCATTCTCCCAGCGCCCGGACAATGAAAATGGTGGCTAGTGTGATGGACGAGTCCCATCCGGCTGCTTCCGGGACCCCCGGAGGCGACGGGCCCACTCCCAAAGCCCATCTGCCCTCCTCGGGGTTCCACAGTCAGCTGAGGCCCGGCGCGAGCCAGGCTCCCGCCTCCCGAGCCGTCTGCAAGACTCTGGATGCCAGCCCGCCAGCAGCTCCGGGCGGGAAACCGGGCTCGTCAAGATGGAGGGGGAAGGGGTGACCACGCCTCCATCTGAAGACCTCCCAGTGCTTCCCGCCTCCTGGAGCCGCCCACCTGGGCTCGAACTGGTCTCGCTGGTCCTCTGGTCGTGGGGCATTCTCCCAGCGTCCGGACAATGAAAATGGTGGCTAGTGTGATGGACGAGTCCATCATGGGTATCTTTATAGGGACCGCATTGAATCTGTATAAAGCTCTAGGGAGTATTACCATTTTGATAATGTTAATCCTTCCAATCCATGAGCAGGGAATGTGTCTCCATTTCCTCAGGTCTTCTTTTATTTCCTGAAGTAACGTTTTAAGGGAAGAAGCCAAGTTATCACTATTTGCAGATGACATGATATTATACCTGGAAAACCCAAAACTCTCTACCAAGAGGCTCCTAGAAATAATACATTCTTATAGTAGAGTAGCAGGGTACAAAATCAATACCCAAAAGTCAATGGCCTTCCTATATGCAAACAGCGAAAGAGATGAAAGAGACATTAAAGAAACTATCCCATTCACAATTGCACTGCAGAAAATCAAATACCTAGGAATCAGTTTGACAAAGAATGTAAAGGATCTCTACAAAGAAAAATATCCATAATTTCTTACACAAGGGCTTAATGGCTCAAGGGCTCCACGGTGAGAATGAACAACTAACTTTCTTCTAAGAAAATATTTTTCATCATTTTTAGCATATAATAACTATAACAAGGAATATAAAATATATTAGAAATATATCAGTGAGGGTCTGCTGTAGGGACAGGCTTAAACAGGAGTTAGGAAAATTGGAAATAATAGTGGTAGGAGGTGGTAATAGTGGTGGGATTGAGGTTGAATGTTGAAAGTCTGTAAGAAATGAACAAACAAGTTTGTTAAAAAATTTAGTAGAAGCCCACTAAGTTGAATAAGTTCAACAAGTGAAAGCTACAACAGAGATGACCCAATTCACACGTAACAGCTCAGTCAAAAGGTCATTAGTTTAGCAACGCCATTATGAGATATATGTTGTATTAAGCAATATAAACTCAATTAATTATGCCTGCTAAGGGAGCAGGCTTGGGGGTGGGTGGTAAACGAGGGTCTTTGGTGGTGGTAAGGGCACACTGATGGTGAGACTGGTGTTGGAATATTAAGTACCTAAAACAACGGTACTCTGAACAACCGTAATCACGATATTTAAATAAAGTTTTTAAAAAATACTTAAGGAGCCAGAGCAATAGTACAATGGGTAAATCATTTGCCTTGTATGTGGCCAACCAAGGTTTGTTCCCCAGCATACCATATGGTTCCCCAAGCACTACCAAGAGTAATTCCTGAGTGCAGAGCAAGGGGTTACCCCTGAGCATTGCCGGGTGTGACCCAAAAAGAAAAAAAATAAAGAGATAGAAAGAAACCCTGGAAAGTAAACACAGAACTCTAACTGACCTTGAAATGTCAGGAAGAACTTTGGAACACTAACAGGACAAAACAAAGAAGAATTGGAAAATCTAGTAGCCTAGGAATTTATTTGTACATACATTTTGATTGTGTGTATAGATTCAGATAGAATGTGCATAGTTTATGTAATAGATATTAATATCATAATATATAATGCATAGTGAATTTAGTTATATATACATCATGATATAAAATACATGTATATTTTAAGTGTGTGTATCAATGTACATATATAGATGTATGCCTGCCACAGGATAGTTTGCAATGGGATGGGGAGAAAGCCATTTCTTGAAAAAATATCTCCAGTGGTATAATAAAATATTTTTGAAAAAGAAAAATATCTTCAGTCACAATAGGATAATTTAAAAATTCAAAGAGCACAAAGATAATATTTAAAGGCTACCTAATTAGGGTAGCATAATCAGATAAAGTCCTAAAACACCATGTTGAATGGAACCATAGATAAAAAGAATCTAATAGAGAATACTAGGCAATTCAGAATGAAACATTAACCTAGTGAAGATGACATTCATTTTGGGAAAGAATATGGAATACAAAGGTCATCACCAATTAGAAAAGCCAAAAAGAGTTACTAACAACAAATAAGTTCTCAGCATATTTTGTTTTCATTTAAAACAATATTTTTAGTAATAATGCAGTTTTCATTTGTGCCATATTTCAGAATTTCATCATGTTTTTCTCTGCCTAATGTCTAGGTACTTTTGACTGACTTTGAGCAAGATGAAAAATAAATAAATTACCTAAAGTTATAAAACTATTTAAAAAATATGCCAAAATATTGTTTCAGAATTTCATAGTATGTCAATATAGGTGAATGGGATAAGCCTTTGGAACTCTGAGCCATTAGAACAAAGCACTTAAATATTAAACATACAAAGAATTGTTTAGGGTGGTAATTATTAACAGTTTTGTGCCCTGAAACTTGTTTTTTGTTAAGAAAATTACATTTTTTAGAAAACCTCATAAACATGTAATTTAAAAGAGACATAATTTAAAAAAGTAATAAGCTAAAGCAATGCTTGATAAATATAGTTTAAAGCATATAGAAGAGTTTTGGGAGGGGAGATAGCCCAAAAGGCTGAGTTAATGCTTCTCATGTAGATGCACGAGGCTTAATCTCCTATACCACATGTCCCCTGAGCCTGGAGCAACCCCCTAACTTTGAGCCAGGAGTAATACTGAAACACCACTAGGTATAGCTCAGAGACTAAAAATTATCTGTGAAAAAGCTTATGTATAGGAGGTTTTAGAATTCATCATAAATTTCTTAAAAGTAAAAGTAACCAAATATTAATTTCCTCTTCAAAGATAATAAATAGTATTATTTATTTCCTCTTTTAAAAAGCTGTATGCCAACCAAAATTACAATGAAACTCTGAAAATAATGGAATATTTTAAATGTTTAACCTAGTAATAAATGTGGTTCTGTAAAGAAAGAATCTAACCTATGGGAATTGTAATTCTTTAACAATATTTTAGTGTCATTAGGGAGACAAGTGACATTAAGGTGCCATGATTGACACCTTAATGGGCAATCACACTTGGAGTTTTTGTACATTAATAATACTTGGGTAAAAATTCAACACCATTTTCCAAATACAACAGCTTAAAAATAAATGAAAACATTCGTGCAAATGTTTCACTTTGAAAATCACCTTTGGCTGATCACGCTATGGAAAATTTTAGCTCAAAGGAAAATTCTCCCTCCCACTTCGAAAAAGTCATAAGGATGTGAAAACGGGATTATAATGGAAGCTGTCTTGCAACATTAACTTCAGTGTTCATTCCCTAAAAGCCATAATTCATGGCTGTTCCACAGCCCTTTTTTCCTCTCAGCAATTATGCATATTAGGGGAAAGTTTGAATATATAAAAACTAAATGCTGATAGAAAACCAGCCTTATAAAGACATGTGTACGTTATCAGCTTGCACTGAAAGAAAATACGGAGCCTGCCTAAATCCTGGAGTGTCCCCAAGCAAAGGAAGGTGATTCTGGAAAGCCTGAACACCACAGCTACAGGGTGTTGCAAAGGGCTTCCTGCTGGGATTCCTGAGTAAACCACTGACCCCAAGTTCCAGCATTAGGGGACAGTGCCTTCTAGGGAGCAGGATGCTGGAAACTACTGACTTTCTAGGGAATTTAAGGCAAAATTGAATTTTCTGAGTAGATAAACAAGATACATTCTGGTCTGCTCTTCTTTCTTTTTATTTTCTCTTCTGAGTCTTATGGAGAGGCATTGGAAATAGCTCTTATGAGCTGCTCCTTGTCACTTACAACACTTTGGTATTTTCAGAACATAGTACAGGCACTGACACTTTGGAAATACTAAGAAGGAGGAAGGAGGAGGAGGGAGGAGGAAGGAAGGAAGGAAGGAAGGAAGGAAGGAAGGAAGGAAGGAAGGAAGGAAGGAAGGAAGGAGAAGGAAGGAAGGAAGGAAGGAAGGAAGGAAGGAAGGAAGGAAGGAAGGAAGGAAGGAAGGAAGGAAAAGGAAGGAAGGAAGGAAGGAAGGAAGGAAGGAAGGAAGGAAGGAAGGAAGGAAGGAAGGAAGGAAGGAAGGAAGGAAGGAAGGAAGGAAGGAAGGAAGGAAGGAAGGAAGGAAGGAAGGAAGGAAGATCTGTAACTCCTATTTCAAGTCAGAAAACTATTGTTTGAATCCTGCTTGGGGTAGTGCTACGTTGTTTCCAAGTAGTACTTAAGGAAGTCACACTCAGTGGTGCTAGAGGTAGGGCATAGGGCATAGAGTACTAGGGACTAAACTTGGCTTCCTGCTCAAGCAAGACGTACTCCTGACCACTGTCTCCTGGCTCTCTGTCTGATTATTGTCTGCTATGCATAAGCAGTAGAAATAAAAAATGATAACAACTCAGTAATGATTTTGAGGTAATGTATAAAACCCCTGAGCACAGTGACTGATCTGTATCAGTATTCCCTAAGGATTTATTAAAGCTAAATTCTCCCATTGTAAATGACCAGGTGAATGAGGAAGGACAGACTGTGTTTCAGATAATATTTTAGGATCCTCTCCATTTGCTTTACATATACTTTTAACAATAGACTGGAATGAACTACATCCTTGACTTTGCCAAGATAATTGCAACCAACATTTATAGCATCCAGGATTTACACTTTGAAGACATCTTTAAAATGATGTCTTCTCGAAATTGAGCTCCCCTTTGAGCCATCCATACCACTCCTGGGAATATACCCTCGGAAGCCAAAAACACACAGTGGAAACACAATCCGCACTTTTATTTTCATAGCAGCACTATTCACAATAGCCAGAACCTGGAAACAACCAGTATGCCCGATAACTGATGACTGGATAAAGAAACTGTGGTACATCTACACAATGGAATACTATGCAGCTGTCAGGAAAAATGAAGTTATGAAATTTGCCTATAAATGGATTGACATGGAAAGAATCATGTTGAGTGAAATTAGTCAGAAGGAAAGAGAGAGACATAGAATGACTGCATTTATTTGCATGACATAAATATACCAGGTGATCTTACCAAAAGTGGAAATTACCACAAGCGCGTGGGAGTCAGAGGTTAGGTAAGATAGAGAAGGGAACATGTGTGAATAAATGTCAAAAGGTCTGATACCAACATAGAACTGAGCATTAAATACAGACAAAAAATGCAAATGATGGCTTCGGGTGTACGTAGTGCAACCCACAATGTGTAGGAGAAGGAAAAGAGAGAGAGAGGGAGAGAGAGAGGAGATAAAGAACCTGCCATTTAGGCAGGACGTGGGAGGGGGAAGGGAATTGGGGATATGGGTGGTGGGTGATGGACACTGGTGGAGGGCGGGGTGCTGGAACACTGTGTGACCGGAAACCTCCAAACGTGAACAACGTTGTAATTGTATATCTCACGGTGGTATAATAAAATGTTAAAAAAAAATAAATTAAATAAAATGATATCTTCTGACCATTTAAAACTAGGACTCTTAACAGAAATCCTGAAGTATTACCAAGGATAATTTAATTTATTTGTAGAATTTACAGACTTTTTGTAGCCTCCTTCCAAGCAACATAAATTTTATTTTTTCAATTATTTATTTATTTTTTTTAATGTTTTATTATACCACCTTGAGACATACAATTACAAAGGTGTTCACAATTGGTTCTTGATAATACAGTATTCCAGCACCCATCCCTCCACCAGTGCCTCATTTCCACCACTGATGTACCCCCCCCTCCCACCCGACCCCCAGGCTGCCTCAACAGCAGGTAGCCTTGCTTCCTCTCTTTCTCTCTCTCTCTCTCTGTCTCTGCATCTCTCTCCCTCTTGTTTTACACATTATGGCTAGCCCTGCAGATATTTAGAGTTTAAAACTTAAGTCTCTTTGTGTATATTCAATGGTGAGTTTTAATCTGCCATTATCATTTCACACATTTAGTAAAACACTGGTATCTATTTATATCCTATTAATGAACGCAGTCATTCTATCACTGTATCACTGTCTTCCTGTTCATCATCGATTTGCTCGGGCGGGCCCCAAAAAACATCTCCATATGTCCTGTCTCATGCTAGTAGAGCCCAAGAGCATCTGCTTGCTCCAGGAACATAAAGAGCCTCAATCCATTCCAGAATGAGGTCGATAATTGTTACTGGTATTTGGCATATCAAATACAACACGGGTAGCTTGCCAGGCTCTGCCGTGCAATCAGAACTTATTGCAGGTATAAACAAAAGGTTATGCTAAGGTCTAATCTCGAGATTATCTCTTATGTAAAACACTGGAGAGAGGGGGGGCTGGTATAAAGTAATACATCTTAACTTCATGAGCATCATGTAATCTAGATGGTACCCACAAGGTCCTTCTTATTATTATCTGCACCAGGGTGATTCTGAGTATCTTGTTCTCGTGTACTGAAAGAGTCATTCTATATCTGTCCTTTTCCTTCTGACTAATTTCACTCACATGATAGTCTCCATGTCCATCCATTTGCAGGTAAATTTCATAATTTCATCTTTTTGTGATAGCTGCATAGTATTCCATAGTGTAGATGAACCACAGTTTCTTTAGCCAGTCCTCTGTTCTCGGGCATTTAGGTTGTTTCCAGATTCTAGCTATAGTGAATAGTGCAGAGATAAATACAGAAGTACAGATAGTGTTTCTGCTATGTGTTTTCGGTCTCTTGTGTATATTCCCAGGAGTGCTATCGCTGGATCAAATGGGAGCTCAATGTCTAGTTTTCTGAGGAATGCCCATATTGTTTTCCAAAAGGGCTGGACCAGTCGGCACTCCCACCAACAGCGGATGAGAGTCCCTTTTCCCCACATCCACGCCAGCACCGGTTGTTCTTACTGTTTTGGATGGATGTGTGCCAGTCTCTGTGGTGCGAGATGGTACCTCATTGTTGTTTTGATTTGCATCTCCCTGATGATTAAAGATGAAGAGCACTTTTTCATATGCCTTTTTGGCCATTCGAATTTCTTCTTTTTGGAAGCTTCTGTTCATTTCTTCTCACCATTTTTTTTTGATGGGGTTGGCTGTTTTTTTCTTGTGAAGGGCTACCAGTGTCTGATATATCCTGGATATTAACCCCTTGTCAGATGGGTATTGGGTGAATATCCTTTCCCACTCTGTTGGATTGTCTTTGTATCTTGGTCACCGTTTCTTTTGAGGGTGCAGAAGCTTTTCAATTTTATATAATCCCATTTGCTTATCTTTGCTTCCATTTGCTTGGTCAGTGGTGTGTCATCTTTAAAGATACTTTTAGTTTCGATGTCGTAGAGCATTTCTCCTATGTTTTCTTCGATGTACCTTATAGATTCATGTCTGATGTTGAGATCTATAATCCATTTTGATCTGACTTTTGTGCATGGCGTTAATCTGAAAAGAGTAACACACAGACACACATACATGCTTATATACTCACACACAATGACTTGTTGTGCCCTTCATTAACAATTTAATAAATCAACCAGCATGTCTTTCTCTGCGCCTTCAAAACTGTAGAAATATAAAACAAATATACAATCTTTATACTCAAAAAATCTACAATCAAGTTAAGACAAAAACACTACAATAAAATGAGAAGAGGAAGTATGTTTTCCATAAAGTACCTGGTGAGGATTTTAACATCCCTGCCCACTCCATCAAAATTAGCCTCCCTAATCTGACTTTTCAAATCTCAGAACAATTTTTCTTTAATTTATCACTATAATTATCTAGTGTGTGTTTGTTAATTGCTTTTCTCTATAGAAGTTCTCTATGTTATTCAGAGGAATTAGCAACTAATACACAGTAGAGATGATAAGCCTCGGCTAAATGCTTTTGGTCTTCATCCTTCACCTGACTCAGGATTCCTAAATTAGGTGACAGTCAAGGCTAAGTTAGAAATAGAAAGAGGCTTGAGATGTTTCAGCAAGAAGCCATTCATCTTCTGTGTTCTTACCAATTAATGTAATTCCAAACATATTGAGACAGAATGATTCTTCAAAGAGAATTCAGAACAACTGATGTTCCCATGAGAAATATGCTCAAGTAAGCAACTAATTACACTGTGCTGTGATTAGTAAAATAATAAAAATAATTTGCAAAACAGAGATGGAGCTCACACAAGGGTAGTTGACTATTTCTTAAGAATATCCATCTCTAAAAACAGATGTGTTCAATCTCGATTTTTTTATTAATTAGGCAACATGAATTACAAACTTACAATGTTATTCATGATTGAGTTTAAGGGGTATAATGTTTAAACCAACACTTTCACCACTGTCCACTTCCACCAAGGTCCCCAGTTTCCCTACTATCCCCACAGCCTGCCTCTCTGGCAACCCTTTATTTTTCTTTGTTACTTTTAGGCACTCCAGTTTATATACTGATAGAGTATCATGCATATAACTTTACCTCCTTTCAAAACCCAGTCCTCAGTGACCACTTGTTGGGGCGCTCCCCGGAGTCCCCGACAGTGCCAGGAAGCCAGTTCCCTTCTACCTCTGAAGCCGGCGAAGGAATGGATGAAAACTCAGGAATCCGATGCAGTTTTAAAAGGCTTTACTTATCACAGGTTCAGGCATACAAATCAGCAAAAGGAAAAGCCGGTGCTTAGGATTCCAGGCTAGAACCCCAGCCACGTGTAGGCCAAGATGGCGACCACCACGTGTAAAGGCTTTGTGAAAGGGAGAAGAAGACTTCCAAGCAGGGTGACTGCTCACATCGAGCAAGAGCCCACAAAGAAGCGTGAGAGTGAAAACCGGCTAGTTTATACCCCTGCAACTCAGACCTTCCTCCCACTGTTATGGAAAGCAGGGAGGGTCAAATGTCCTTAGGTAATCCCTCCCTGCACCTCACCTAGGCCCTTTATTATGCTAATGTTTTGAGCCAAATGCAGCGGCCCTTAAAGGAGTCCTGCAACAACCACTTACCACTGTCATCTGTGCAACGGTCACTTCCTTGGCCTATCTCCTCTACCCCCACAATGGCTTTCTACTGAGGACTAAGCTTCCTACTTAAGGCTCATTCTATTCCCCCATTACGTCTCCTGTCTTTGGGCATTAGTTATTCCCCTACCATGTTTCCTTATATCTCACATATGAGTTAGAGCATTCTATATCCCCTTCCTTCTGACTCATTTCACTTATCATGATACTCTTCAGAGACATTCATATACCAGCAAATTTCATAACTTCTTTTCTACTGGCCAGGTAATATTACATTGTGTATATGTACCATAGCTTCTTTATCCATTCATCTTTTCTCGGGCACTTGATATCAGGCCTGAATCCACAAGGCACAGAGAAGAAAAAGGCAGAATTCTCCATAACATTGAAGCTAGAGACATCTTTATCTGTTTATTCTTTTTAGTTTTATTGAATCACTGTGAGATAGATATTATAAAGTTGTTCATGAATGAGTTTAAATTGATGTTTCAACACTCATCCCTTGACCATGCACATTTCCTGCCACCAATTTGACCTCCCGCTGCCTCCCCCCTCCCCACTGCCACAGCCTGTAGAGGCATCTTTAAGGATGCCTCTAAATAAGGAAGTAGGAGCAATGCTAAACAATTGATACTACATTAAACTCAGAAGCACTACTGCATAGCGGAGACAAAGACCAGAATACAAAGACACCCTACAAACTGGGATAAATGATCTGCCCACCACTCAGCTGATACAGGGTTAATCATTTCACTTCACTTGTGTCACTTACTTTCCCATTGGTAGGGTGGGCACCAGTAACAACTCCATTTGTTGGGAATGAGGCCCTAATGGACCTCATTGTTACTGTTTTTGGCATATCAAAAATACACCACGGTAGCTTGCTGGCTCTGGATTTATCCGGGCAGGGGGGGGGGGGTGGGGGGGAGAGTCTACTGTCAGGCTAGAAGCCTTCTCCTTCCCTTTTCTCCTCCCTCAGTGGATAGAGGAATTTGTAACTGGACAGGTCTTCAGGTTAATTGAGTATCAGAAGAGGGCAGTGGCATTCCTAAACGGTCCAGGATAAGGTTTAGGGTTTGGATTGGGGTTTAGGTTTATGGGCTAATCTAGTCTATTTCTGTTCTTGCACTGACCATCTGGAATTTCTGGAATGTGGTTTTGGTTTCTACTAATTTGATGTACCGTGCGGCTGCAATATATGGAATATATGAGAATATGTTGTTGTCTCTCTAGCAACATGAGGAAACTAAGTCAAGAGCTAGTTAAAAGATGAGGGAACCAAATAACCTATATCACATTTGCAGAAACATAGTGGGGATCAAGAGAATATATGTGTCTTTCAGCACTGTTTGAGGAAGGATTTTGGGTTTGATTTTGTTTTTGAAATTGCCCTTCCTTCCTTCCTTACCTTCTTCCTTCTTTCCTTCCTTCCTTCCTTCCTTCCTTCCTTCCTTCCTTCCTTCCTTCCTTCCTTCCTTCCTTCAAACATATATAAGAACTAGCAGAACTTTTCAAGAAAAAATTACCCAGCCTCACCACAAAGTGGGGAGAAGAGATAAACTGAAATTTCCTCAAAGAATAAATACAAATAATCAAAGGTACATAAAAAAATCATATATCACTAATCATATGGGAAATGCAAATCAAAACAGCACATTCTCACATCAAAGAGAATGGCACTCAAAGAACAACTGCAACCTAGTCTTTGCATGGGGAAAATGTACCCTCAGTTGCTGCTGACCTAACCTTTTGGGAAGACAATACAAACATTCCTCAAAAAAATAGAAATTGAGCTTCCATATGACCCAGAAATTCCACTTCTGGGAATATACCCTATGGGCCCAAAAACACTATATAGAAAAGAAGCATCTGCACTGCTATGCTCATTGCACAATTCCCAGGGATATGGGATTCTAGGCAGAGCTAATAAAGCATGTGAAGATGAAAAAAAAAAAGACTAATGATCCAAGCACTCTTCCTCAGTCTCCTGGTACCGTCTTCCCTAGCAGCTTAGCTGGTTACATTCTTGCCTCCATTATATCTCCAAACCCCTATGCCCAATCCAAGCCTCTAACTCTACCATCTTTCAGGCCATAAAATCTGCCCTGTTGTCTCCCGACACTGGTTATCATTGTCATTCAGGAAAGAGATTGCTGTTAGCTATTGCTTGTATCCTACACAGTGTGGTCATGTCTACTCATCACACCTCCCACAGCATACACGTTATATCTCTTGTAATAAACCCACACAGGCTCAGAGGTAGGTTTAGTTGCTGCCAAAGACTCATGCAATTAATACCTTATTCTTAGCTCTATCCACTTATTCCACAGAAAAGCCCTCCTAAGGCAGTGGTAATGGTTTCATACAGTTTTTAAAATTACAGGTGGAGGAGAGGCAGGCCAAGATAGCATTGAAAGTAGTCATATAA